>OV651823.1:40212244-40359266 GCA_927349885.1 Psylliodes chrysocephalus
AACTTAAGTTTTATTTCGGCCTGACGTGAAACGATTAAATTTTGGACAAAGTCGGAACATCTGGGGGGTACTTTATGGGACGCCGTTTTTATATTTTATGGAATATGTATCTTATTTATGTTTGGAGGAGAAAACTGTTTAAAAAAAAGTTATTTCTAATATTATTATCTATAATTTTTGCTTTATGTCAAAATTTTCTGAAATGGTCTGTATTCGAGAAATTTGACAAAATGTTCAAAATTCTGATTTTTATGAAAATTGTTGAACTAAAAGTTGTTTGCGATATCGATCTCTATAATTTTTGTTTATATATGATTTTTCTAAAATGGACCGTAATGGAAAAATTTGAGGAAGAGTGCTAAATTTAAATTTTTCAGTATTTTCGTTTTCAATGAATATCTATAGAAAAATGTTTCGAGGTAGATGTATGGAAAAATGTATATATTTAGTTTATCCTCCTCTAAACATTTATAGAGGTGCTGCAATAGGTTGTACAAAATAACCGGAACAAGCCTGTAATAACTAGATAGGAAAGTCATGTGTTGGACACATCAGATTTTTTTTATTTCTTTAATAATCCTTTTAATTAAAGATTATACCATAAAATTACGAGTCAATTTCTTAGCTGAATCACACTGACACAATATTTTATAACATTCATAGAGCTAGACTGGGTAAGTTATGTCAATGGGATAACCAACGTAATAGCGAGTCTCTTATATAATATGATGTCTATGGTATAATACTTAGCCA
This sequence comes from Psylliodes chrysocephalus, assembly GCA_927349885.1. Lineage (NCBI taxonomy): Eukaryota > Metazoa > Arthropoda > Insecta > Coleoptera > Chrysomelidae > Psylliodes > Psylliodes chrysocephalus. The sequence continues at coordinate 40,212,998 of OV651823.1, forward strand.
TGGAGGTATAATACTAATGGAGATGCCATGAGGCAATTGTTTTGCATATGATACGTTTTATTAAAAATTACCCCACTGAGCGTGGCTTAAATGGTTGACTAAGCAGGGTCGTATTCAAAGATAATTAAAGTCCGTATGCAGAATTACAACTTTTAAATGACTTACTTACCTAAGATTTGTTTCAACATGATCGATTCGAATTTAATTTTATGATATTGCGCAATTATGACTTCTACACTATTTACTATTATTTATTAACCGTTTTCCGACCAAGCCAATGCCAAGACCATAAAAGAGATTAATCTTATTATATTGTTCTGTCTTCGCCGAAACCGTCCGATATATGACCTGTGTGATCGAAAATCAACGTTCGAATAACACTGTGCATCAGATTTGTTAATCTCTTTGTGCTTTAAAACTAAAACCCGAACTACGATTTTTCGTTCAAGGATTCTCTTGTCTTGATCAAAGCTGCCAATGTAAAATTATATACATAAATTATGACATCAAATTACCAAACCAAAAACCAAACCACTACGTGAATTGTGAATAAATATATTTCAGTAAAAATACAGTCGAGTTTGTAGAAAGGACAATTAATTACTTTTAAATGTAAAACATGTAGGTCTTTCTGCTGCAGATGAAATACATTAAAAATATGACCCGCTACAGTCAAAAGTTTAAAAAGACCAAACATTTAGCTAGGTATGACTTTATGGTTAAAAGTAGATGGAAGAAGACCATGATCAAAACTACTCTGTCAAAACCAATCGGAACTAAAAAGATTCAGATAATAGTTGTTGGTTTTATTTATGTTTGAAATAATTAATTATATAGGGTAGGTACATATATTACTAAAATTGCAAGCAAGTACTTACTAAAGATTTCTATAATTGGTACCTATGTATAATAAACAACAATCTCACAGATGCACAGCATACAACTATACAAATTGAATTATAGAGATAATTTATTTTAAAAATAGGCATTCAGTTGCGATTTGTGATTACAAAAAGTTGGCAAAGTTTAAGTTGGCAATTTTATTCACTTTTCGAGAAAGTTGTCGTCTTAGCAATTTTAATTTTTGCTTTCTTTTTGCACTTGTTGCCCGGACAGAGGAGAGTGTATGTAATATTTTTTGTTTCTTTGGCGGTTCTTCATAAGGAATATTTAGAGAAGAAGTAGAGGGTACAGGTAATTCGATCTGACTGGTTTGATTTGCTGGTTTAATAAGAATATTTGATAGGATCCTGATTTTTGGAGGAGGAGGTGTAGGTATGGATGGGTTAGTCTGGAACAATATTTGGTATGTTATAAAGCCTTAAATATAGATCCATGATACAAAAACTACTAGTTTAAGTTCCAAAACTACTAATTTTTAAATATCATTAACTTCGTAATATGTTCTAAATTATATTTATTGTGTATTGTGAACAAAGTCGGCAGGTTTTTAAATTAAGGAACATCAATTTAATGTTTGTTCATTTAATATTAATAATAATTGTAATGTGGTACATGAGCGGGCATATTATTTTATATCATGAGGATGAGGAGGTACATAGCAGTGAGTGATGGCCACAAATCTAATTAAATAATAAAAATACATCACCAGTATTTATTATTATACAGTATATTCATTATCAAAACGGTATAATAATAGGAAATTAGGATCTAATAAAAACTGCTTTTAAATACTTGAAATTTTATTCTAAATTATGTGTTACTTAAAAAGTTAGTCATTTAAGTGTAATTATAAGTTGGTTTTTAAGTTTTATTATAAGTTGGTTTTTAATTTTAATTATAGTTGGTTTTTAAGTTTAATTATAAAGTTAGTTATTTAAGTTTTATTATAGTTATCTAAGTTTTAATATAGTTATTTGTCTTTATTATAAAGTTAGTCAAGCCAATGTTCTTTATTAAGTTAGTTATTTAAGTTTTATTGTAAATAAAGTGTGTACTAAGTAAAACTAACTAAACATTCATTTATTGTCGGAACAGCATTCTTCTTCAATCTGACCCTAAACTCACTCTTATCAAAAAATTCTTCCTTGAAGTGAATAGAGCACAACATGCTATTCGGTTTAGGCTCAAATTGGTCTTTTCCCACAAATTTAGACCCAAATTTTGAGATATTGTGGGTCTTTTGGAAACCTATAATAAAAAAAGTTAAGCATTCTAAAAAAAATTCTAAGTACACTCCTTATACTTACTTATGAAAACTTAAATTAGATATTTTCTTACGCTCTTTCACTGAAGAGTTTTTACAATTAATTTTGGCACACTTAGTCATGATTTTTATACAAATTAATAAAAAAAAACACTTAAGATAGAAATAACGTCGAAATATTTAAATTTGAACAAAGTTCTGACAGCTCTTTGACAACTATGACATGACCACTAAGAGAGGGGGAAAGGGTGTCGTTTTTTTTTGGCATGTCATCTCCATAGTACTCATTGTACTTAGCCGACGAAATCTCGTCAAGTTCGCGCATGACTTATAGCGGATTCGACTGGCTGCATTAATGCGCATTTAGTTCGACTTCTTTAAGTGGTGTCTGTTCGACTGGCAGAACCTAATTAATTAAAAGTCAATCATTGCATTCGACTCAAAATGCTCCGTATCAAGAAATAGTGAAATTTTTGTTCGACTGGCAGGCGCTCTTGCTCAAAGTTCGAATTTTTTGGAACTGTACTTTTTTTCAGTGCCAGTGTCATTTTGGAGGTTAGGAATTATTTAATATTTTTAAATATGTTACCATCTTTGTCTTTATTATAAGTGATAATGGCAAATCTTTGAAATTAATAGAGATTTGATTTTTGGTTTGGCAACTATAAATAAATATCGTTAAAAATTTGTTAGACGCCTGAAATGTCAAGTGCTAACTGTGCCAATCGAATAACGATAAAGATGCGCTACACCAATGTCGAATTCTAGCTCGTGCTTGCTCTGTGCACTGCTAGATATAAATTTGAATTATAAAAATGGTGCCCAAAATCAATTCAGAACTAAAAGCCCTTTGTCATCGAGCAAGAGCATTTGAGTCGAATCCACTATTATTGTGGTGTGAAACATGGTTATCTGGTTGACCATGAGCTGATTCATTTTTTTATGCGCTTTCTTCGATCAGCTGATACGTAAAATTCGTAAAAGCCCCGCCTTTAACCACAATACGTCACCGTGACGTATAGTATCAATCTGCATAATATCATACCTTCTTTTTATAGTATCATATGTATTTCCGAGATATTTGAATTGAAGTAGATGGTTTCAGAGATGACCGTTTCATTCTGGCCATAAAATATTTGTTTATATCAAAAATATGATTTTGTCGGACCAATTTAAAATACACCATAAGCAAAATAAAGTCTATCCAAGGAATGCATTACTTTCTTTTATTTGTTTAAATCGAGAAAGGTAATGAGACCATAGTGTGTGGAACTTTAAATATGAATTTGGACTCGTTTTCGAAATGATGATTTCGGCTAAGGTAAACCTGGGTAAGAGTGAACGCTTTTTTGATTAGTGCCAATTTAAAGCATTATAACTTCTAAAATATATGTCTTTTAAATTCCATATTTTAAACATAGCTAGTATGAGTATCTGTCTACATGATTTTTGAGTTTTGCTGGTTAAAAGCAAAACACTCACCTTTTTTTCTTTTTTTTTTTGTCCGGTGTTCACACTTGCCCCACTTTGTGGGGCAAGTGTGAACGCGGTTCATGCTGTTTACAATATAAGGTGTTTTCAGATAATTTGGGGTAAGTGTGAAATACTGTTAAAAAAGCTACAATTTTGTTTTTTGAACACTTTAATATCTAAAATAGTTAAAAAGTTATGAACTTTTCAAAATGAAATATAACTTAAGTGCCTAAATTAAAATTTGACAAATCTACTGAGAAAATGAATGTGTCTCCTCTGCGGCCTCTCTTGGGGTCTGACAGGATTCTTATGATCATTTCTTTATTAATCGTATCAATATCGTCTATATCGGGCCTAAAAAAGGTTTTTCTGCCGAATTTTAAACATTTCACTTCCCATCCTTCATCAGTTTCGTTCAAAATGTTGCCAACAAAATGCCTTATTCTCTTCTTGGTTTCATATTGAACTACCACCCATTTGCCGTTTTCGACATTAGTTTGCTCTTCTTCGATTTTTTTGTATCTAGCTCTTCTTCTGTATCAGAACTCTCTGCGTCCAAGCATCTGCTGAATCAATTATTACAGAGAAATCGTCCAGCTCTTCATCTGTAGATTCGATGTCACTTTCTGGATTGTATGCTTTTTATTAACTTTTTATCGGAAAACTTTCTTAGTCTTAGTCGCTTTTTCTTCTTCTAGTCTAGCTAATTCCTGTGGTGCAGTGATGACTTCTGCTCCACATGCCACTTTCCTTTTTTTTTATTTTTTGTACCTGGCCACTATCAGAGTGTCTTATTGTTTTCAAAAGAAGCTCTTCAAATGATAATTTTGATGTGGATCGACTATTTGTAGCTTCTATATTTGGAATTTGTTCAACATTTTGATTGTCTTCGACATTTTGGGGTTTTCTTCGACATTTTGGGGTTTTCTTCGACATTTTGGTTTCCTTCGACGTTTTGGTTGTCTTCGACATTTTGGTTTTCTTCGACATTTTCGTTTCCTCCAACATTTTGGTTTTCTTCTCGTCTCCCAACAGCATTACCTGAGGTGTCTTTTCTCCACCTTCTTAAACATTCAGGATCATATTTGTCTTCAGATATGACCTGTTGATCAAATGGCTGTATACCAGCTTTTACAAAACCATTACTAATAGTGATAGGCTTGAGGTCCTTCCAGGCTTGACCGATCATTGCCAAAAATTGTTTCTTTGGTATTTTTATTCACACATTTCTCCTTTGCCAAGCCACTAATCTTTCATCCCATGTACCCTTCAGTGATCTAAACACTGATATGTCTAGTGGTTGAAGAAGGGGAAGTGGGGGAAGTTTGAGAATTGTTACATTATTGGCAGTTGCCAATTCTATTAGAGGAATGTTAACATGGGTGCTATGACCATCATAAATAATCAGAACAGGTCTGTGTGGTCCCAGAGCAGGCAGTAGAGTTTTTTCAAAGTAATTTAAAAAAATGTCTGTCTCCATCCAGCCTTTTTTGCTGGCAACAAATGACATTCCCGGATACGAGTCTTCTTCATTTGAAACCCAGGCATCCCAAATATTCTTCCCCTTATACACAATGAGTGGAGGGGCTTTTAATCCGGAAGCAGATACAGCAGCTAAAACAGTTGTATTTTCCCGCCCCGGACCTGACACGGTTCTAGAACAAGCTTTTCCCCTTGCACCAACAATTTTTGTTTCATCAGGATCATGAGAAAAAGAACTCTCATCTAGGTTCCAAATTTGTTCGGGCTTGTTATGAAGTGATAAATCTGTTAAAGTTTGATTCAAAATATCGAAATATACATTAATGATGAACGGATCTGTCATCTTTTTTCGGGCGTACTCAACTGATTGGGGCTTCTTTATACTCAGGTGGTGACGTATTTTGAAGTTTCTGAACCAATCATCACCAGGTATGTTGTTCTTGAATGGTGTCTTAATATTATTTTGTTCAACATAACTTGCAACAACCATCAGCAATTCTTTTCTCGTGATTCCAAAGCCCCACTTCTCAAGTGTGCGAAGAGCATTTGCTAATTTGATTTCATCCTCTTTTGGAATCATTGTAGAACGGCTTTGTGTCTCGCTTTTTTCCTCGGGTACCTTTCAGGTGATAAAATAGAGTGGTTTTCGGAATATTATATAATCTATGGGCTCTATGTATGGTTAGAGCACCGCGTTTAATTTTAGCCACAGCTAAATTTATATTTTCCTTTGAATAAGCCCTTCCTCTGTTAGTCTTTCTTACGTAGACTCTTGGCATATTCTGAAATGAAAAATTTTTATTAAGTTTTTACACCGCAAAAATGTACGTTCACACTTGCACTGATGAAATGTTCACACTTACCTCATTATGCGACATACTAAGGGGTAAGTGTGAACACGATATTTATCAACAGTACGAAAAAAAAATCGAAAATGCATATATATATATATATATATAAACATAAGGGATGTATCATCCCTAATAAAAATGTCTAAACTGCTTTTTCAATGGTTTATTTCACGATCAAGTATTCTCAATTACAATGTTGCTGTGGTATTGCCACTGTCTATTAGCGTACTGCTCATTGCGCTGGTCTGTCTTCTCCCGCTCGTCCATCCTGACACGCATGTGTATGGACTTCAAGAATGTATGGTGGGGAGTATAGAGAAATGCCGCTAACATATATACTGTGTTAAACTATAACATATTACAAATACAATAGCAATAATTAAAAATAACTTAAGTTGGTAAATGTATTTTTCCTTGTATTTTAAAAATAACACGGTGCACTCATCAACTGTGATCATTTTATGGCGCCTGCAAATTATCGCACTGGCGTTCTTGTGTTCTAAGATGATATACTACTACGAAAAAAAAAACGCACTTCTATCGGTGTACTCCTGTCATTTTAAAATGATATGTTCACAGTTACCCCCGATTCACACTTACCCAGGTTTACCTTATATTATAAAAAGGTATAAAGTATATAAATCTTACATTTTATATGCCTGTTAGACTATTAACGGGGCTATCAAATAGTGTTGGATTTACTATGCCATATTTCATAGTTTTTTGACAAACTTATGGATTATGGAATTTTACCATAATACCCTTTACAACATTCAAATTATTCCAATAATATTTTTATATATATATATTTTTTAATAAGTTAGGATATTTTTGGGGAATTTGGCAAATTACTTCACTAGTGTACTCTTTGAAATTTATTCCGAGCTTTCGAGTATGGTTATACTCATTATCAAGGAGCTACAAAAGTTAATAAAAGTTGTTAAAAAGACAAGTTAATTGATTAAGAAAGTTAAACTTACAACTCATTGAGGATGGTGTGTAAAAGGTCATCAAATTAAAATTATTAGACATCACAGTTTTACAAAGACGAAAACTATTTTAGACGGACAAACACTTGATACATTATTTGTATTAATTGAAGAAAAAACATCGATGTTTTATAAAATTTGTGGAACACAAAGCAACATGGCTAACGGCGTGGGTGTCACATGGTTGTGAACCCCGCGAAAAATGAAGTAAAATGTCATGTGTCAGTCAACTGTCAAACATGTCACCGGCAGAAAAGAAGAACGCAAGTGGCCTATGTCACCTTAGCACACAGGGTACAACATTTAGCCCATGAAGAGGTTGACTGATGACTTACCTATGCGAATAATAAATTTTATTATATTTATGTGTTTTAATTATTATAAGACTAATAATTGCAATGATTTGTTTTAAAAGATGTCACTAACTTTGCAGGCGACGTTGCCCTCTGAGTAAACAGTACGATGCCCTTGTTAGGGTTGCTATCCCCTACCATGGATCATACTGATCACTGACCTGACAATATCACGAGCATAATTAGTGCATGTAGTTTTACTCGCAAAATTTGAAATTAAGTGTTAAATAGTCAATATAATAATTATTACACAATGACTAACATTAGGAAAAATTTTGTAAAATTATACTTGAAACAGTAAGCTGAAAATTGAAAAATTACAGAATATACAACAAATTATACGGGTGAAATTTTGATTTGATAATTCTATGATACTAGTCTATGTCTGATGTCACCAAGTGAGTGAGGCTCAACAATTAAATAATTGAAGACCCTCCCTCACCTATTCTGACATCACCCACAGAGCTAGTAACATTTGGATTTAATGCAATTTGAAAAAAACTAAGTTTATGAAAACTACAACTCAGACAAACTTGTGTTGTCCATACCGACATCTCTATGTTTATCCAAATATAAAAGATAGGAGAAGATTTCACTTAAATGTTTAATATCTGATCTTTTATTAATGCTATTATCGTGTTGATAAATGTGTGACATTTCTAAAAATTGTCTTTTTGAGATGTTACCAACAGTAACATAGAAAATAACACCAACGAGAGTCAAAATGTAATAAGTGTCGATGCTGGTGTTGTGCCACCCAACGATGTTTCCCAACAAATTAACATCAGATATGTCACGTTACCATATATTAAGGAAATTACACTTAAGATAACTAAATTATTCAAATCTATTGATAATATCAAAATTGCAGAAAAACTTGTCCTTACCGGTAGCTCTGTGTTTTCTAAATTGAAAGATAAAGTACCCATAACTTCTTTGAGTGATGTGGTCTACTGTATCCCTTGTGGTACATGCCAAAAATCATATATTGGCCAAACTTCTAGATGCTTAAAAGACCGTATAACATCCCACAGGAGCGACAGTAGACTACACCCTGAACGTTGTGCTTTGGCTGAACATGTCCATAAAAATGACCATATTATGGACTATGAAAATGTAACAATATTAGAAAGAGAAACCAACATCTCAAAAAGACAATTTTTAGAAATGTCACACATTTATCAACACGATAATAGCATTAATAAAAGATCAGATATTAAACATTTAAGTGAAATCTTCTCCTATCTTTTATATTTGGATAAACATAAAGATGTCGGTATGGACAACACAAGTTTGTCTGAGTTGTAGTTTTCATAAACTTAGTTTTTTTCAAATTGCATTAAATCCAAATGTTACTAGCTCTGTGGGTGATGTCAGAATAGGTGAGGGAGGGTCTTCAATTATTTAATTGTTGAGCCTCACTCACTTGGTGACATCAGACATAGACTAGTATCATAGAATTATCAAAACAAAATTTCACCCGTATAATTTGTTGTATATTCTGTAATTTTTCAATTTTCAGCTTACTGTTTCAAGTATAATTTTACAAAATTTTTCCTAATGTTAGTCATTGTGTAATAATTATTATATTGACTATTTAACACTTAATTTCAAATTTTGCGATTAAAACTACATGCACTAATTATGCTCGTGATATTGTCAGGTCAGTGATCAGTATGATCCATGGTAGGGGATAGCAACCCTAACAAGGGCATCGTACTGTTTACATAGAGGGCAACGTCGCCTGCAAAGTTAGTGACATCTTTTAAAACAAATCATTGCAATTATTAGTCTTATAATAATTAAAACACATAAATATAATAAAATTTATTATTCTTATAGGTTAGTCATCAGTCAACCTTTTCATGGGCTGAATGTTGTACCCTGTGTGCTAAGGTGACATAGGCCACTTGCGTTCTTCTTTTCTGCCGGTGACATGTTTGACAGTTGACTGACACATGACATTTTACTTCATTTTTCGCGGGGTTCACAACCATGTGACACCCACGCCGTTAGCCATGTTGCTTTGTGTTCCACAAATTTTATAAAACATCGATGTTTTTTCTTCAATTAATACAAATAATGTATCAAGTGTTTGTCCGTTTAAAATAGTTTTCGTCTTTGTAAACTGTGATGTCTAATAATTTTAATTTGATGACCGTTTACACACCATCCTCAATGAGTTGTAAGTTTAACTTTCTTAGGACCGATTCCACCGTTGTGTTAAACGAAGTTTAAAATGACATTTTTACATTAACAATGTCATTTTAATCTCCGTTTAACACAACGGTGGAATCAGCCCTTAATCAATTAACTTGTCTTTTTAACAACTTTTATTAACTTTTGTAGCTCCTTGATAATGAGTATAACCATACTCGAAAGCTCGGAATAAATTTAAAAGAGTACACTAGTGAAGTAATTTGCCAAATTCCCCAAAAATTTCCTAACTTATTTCCTAACTAGTCGGCAAAGACTAAGCCTTAGTTGGCTTTTATATATTTTTAATATATCTACTGGCGAGCAGTATTTGAAATATGACAAATATACAATATGAACAAAGTATTTAATAAAGTACCTATTGGTAATTTGTTAAATAATTATTTAATTTTAAATAGTTTAACAGAATTTTTTTATTTGCAGATTTCCATTATTCTAAATCAAGATCGAAACATATCGAGGGACATTTTGGTAAAGACTTCGTGATTTGTGAATTTTGTGGAAGATTCATGACAAAAATGAATTTTTCTCGCCACCAATTTATTCATGTAGTAAAAAATAGATCAAGAACAGTTTCTCTGAAAATCAATGACGTTTCCAGCATACAGACACATTTAATAATTCACAATAATAAAAAATTATTTATATGTGACATTTGTTCAAAAGGATTTAGTCATAAATCTTATTTACAACAACATTTAATAATTCACAGAAATGAAAAATCATTTAAATGTGACGTTTGTTTAGAAGAATTTAATCTAAAATCTAGTTTACGAAAACATTTAATAATTCACAGTAATGAAAAATTTAAATGTGACATTTGTTACAAAGGATTTAATCGAAAATCTAAGCTGCAACAACATTTAATAATTCACAGTATTGAAAAACCATTTAAATGTGACATTTGTTCCAAAGGGTTTAAAAGAAAATTTCATTTACAACAACATTTCATAATTCACGGTAATGAAAAACTATTTAAATGTGACATTTGTTCCAAAGGATTTAATTACAAATCTAATTTACAACAACATTTATTAATTCACGGTAATGAAATACCATTTAAATGTGACATTTGTTCAAAAGAATTTAATCACAAATCTAGTTTACGAAAACATTTAATAATTCACAGTAATGAAAAATCATTTAAATGTGACGTTTGTTCCAAAGGATTTAATTACAAATTTAATTTACAACTACATTTATTAATTCACGGTAATGAAATACCATTTAAATGTGACATTTGTTCAAAAGAATTTAATCACAAATCTAGTTTACGAAAACATTTAATAATTCACAGTAATGAAAAATCATTTAAATGTGACGTTTGTTCCAAAGGATTTAATTACAAATCTAATTTACAACTACATTTATTAATTCACGGTAATGAAATGCCATTTAAATGTTACATTTGTTCAGAAGAATTTAATCTAAAATCTAGTTTACGAAAACATTTAATAATTCACAGTAATAAAAAATTATTTAAATGTGACATTTGTTCCAAAGGATTTAATCAGAAATCTAGCTTGCAACAACATTTAATAATTCACAGTGTTGAAAAACCATTTAAATGTGACATTTGTTCCAAAGGGTTTAAAAGAAAATTTGATTTACAACAACATTTAATAATTCACGGCAATGAAAAACCATTTAAATGTGACATTTGTTCGAAAGGATTTAATTACAAATCTAATTTACAACAACATTTAATAATTCACGGCAATGAAAAACCATTTAAATGTGACATTTGTTCGAAAGGATTTAATTACAAATCTAATTTACAACTACATTTATTAATTCACGGTAATGAAATACCATTTAAATGTGAAATTTGTTCAAAAGGATTTAATCGAAAATCAAATTTACGAAAACATTTAATCATTCACAGTAATGAAAAATCATTTAAATGTGACATTTGTTCTAAAGGATTTAAACGAAAAACTAACTTACAACAACATTTAATAATTCACGGCAATGAAAAGCCTTTTAAATGTGACATTTGTTTCAAAGAATTTAATCGAAAATCTAGCTTAAAATCACATTTAATAATTCACAGTATTAAAAAACCATTTAAATGTGACATTTGTTCCAAAGGGTTTAATCGAAAATCTGATTTACAACAACATTTAATAAGGGAGCGTTCAAGTATTAAGTAACGAATTTGGAGGGAGAGGGGGGGTTTGTAAAACGTTACGATGCGTTACAGGGGCGGGAGGGGGGTTTTGAACTATGCGTTACGTAACATTATTATTTTTTAACCCTTCAGAAAAGTTGCGTAGAGAGATTGTCTCACGCATTTTTTAAAACGTTTTTTTTTTTTTCTCAAAATTTCAAAGGGCGTGACCATTTCACATTTTTTTACCTTCACAAAATTGCTTGCTTGCTTTACAGGATAGTGAATTTTTTTAAACTTTAAATATAGAGCAACAAAAATATTTATCAACAGCTGTGATTGTTTTTCTCATCCTTCCAGTAAAGTAGGTAACAAAAAATACTTCAATTTGGATGGTTTCGTTATACTTCGGCTGTCTCCGTAGACTCCAATCGCTATATTAGAAATTATAATATTGATATTCAAAATATTTACTTACTTTTTTCTATGTGTTGTGACGAAGTCACTAAATTTTATTTTTAATTCATCTTAAAAATGTATATTTCAATTAATTCCCGCCCGAGAACATGTAGAAGTTCCCCCGTATTTCTGTTTCCCAAGAATTACCGTTTTTCAACAATTGCGAGTACCCTCGTAGATTAAAATATTCTTATATTTGCCGAAATCCGAATGGGCATTTTTAGAGTCGATTTCGTATGGATCTACCTTTTATTTGTCAAGGACTAGAAGGACATTTTTTGTATTTCTGAATTGTAAACAGTCAGCTGTGGTGGTGGTATCCTCCCACTCGGGCCTACTGATCTTTCATCTTGCTTTACCGAAAAATCATAAATTAAATCCCATTTAGGAATTAACTCTCTCCTCGCTTGACAGCCGCCGTAAGCTCTTCTCTCGTGATTGCCGACAGCCGAAAACTATTCATCCTGAGTTAGTACCTAGTACCGTGAATTAGTTCATCGATCAACCCCGTTTATTTTTCTAAAAGTAGGAAACCTCTTATTTTTTTATATATAATTAGTTGGGACACCCGTGTGACAAATCAAGAATTTTGATTCATACCCAGGATTTATTATTTCATCCCTCAGTGGGAAGCCGTTGGCAATTTTTTTATTTGAGGTTGGATATAGACTAGACTCCAAGCGCTCTTTCTGTCAATGACTACATCCAATTTCTTTTAAAAACCGCCCAGTTAACATCGAAGTGAGAGGTTCGACCTGTTTCATTTTTTTATTATTTATTGTTTTATTTCTTTTTTTTTTTTTCGGAGGTTCGATCTGTTCTCGGGCTAGAGAGCTCTCTTCTGACGACGTATCTAATTTCCCAAAAAGAAAAAAAAAACGTTTAAATTAATTTCGTGTAAAATTTCTTTCCTTTTAATATTTTTTTTATTCAGCTGTATTTGAATCATTCCGTTTCTCCTGTCCACGATTAGTTATTGAATGAAGTCAGACGGCTTCTGTAAAATTAAATTCACACATACGCTCTCGTTAGACTCTGGGCAAAATTCAAAAATATTATTTTCTACGACCGTCGTGCTCACCGTCCGAAACACCGTGTAAATAAACCGTCATATTTAAATTGTTTTCAATAATAATAATTTATTTTCATACATTTTCCGTTTACTGGGCATTTCACGATTCCCAGTCCGATTAGCCTCCTGAGCTAATAAACCGTAAATATTTAAATGTTTAAATAATTTTCAATAATATTAATTTATTTTTATTAAATTTCCCGAATATAGGGATCCGTCAATATTTAAATAATTTTCAACTTTAATAATTTATTTATTAAATTTTCCGGATATAGGGATCCGTCAATATTTAAATTATTTTCAACTTTAATAATTCATTTTTATTCAATTTTCCGGATATAGGGATCCGTCAATATTTAAATACTTATCAGTTTTAATAATTTATTTTGAAAGAATAGATTTTTCGAATGGAGGAAGCCGTACATATATAATTACAGTTGTATTAATTTTTTTTGTAAATATATATTTTACCTGTTCCTGTGTTTCCCTTATTGCTGGTTCTTAACAGTTCTCTTTCAGGGTACCGTAGGGTACGAGGTGTAAAGGAGATAAGTGTTTTATTTTTATTTATTCTACTATAGTGGCAACCTAGTAGTGACCGCCTGGAATTATTTTTACCTCCACTGACTTCACTCTGGTGTACCACAGGGTCGCAGAGCAAACTGCAATATTAAAACTGGCGCCTGAGCAACCCTTATTCGGGAATTACATTCATAGCGCCACAGACTCGCTGATTCACTGTAGGTGAACCAGGAGCCTGTCACATTTTTTCTCATTACAACAGTAATGATTGTGGTACAAATGACGATTGGTCTGAAGAGTTAATTAAAAAAAACTAGGGAATTAAAATCTCCCAAGTTGGCAACTCTTTTCGTTTATTTTTTACGGCGGACTCCCGATTGAATTGTACGTATATTTTTCTCCCAAGTTAGCAACACTTTTCGTTTGTTTTTTTATCACGGGGATTCCCCGAGTGCTTCAAGCACTCGAGCGACTGTATTGTACGTCATTTCATTGACAGTATTCGAGTGCTGCGTAATACGCTGGAGCTAATTGTCGTAGTGTCCGTCATTGTTAAAGAGAGTAATATCCTCAAAAAGGAGATTTCAATTGTTTTTGTGGTATAAAGGCTCTCATGCTGACTTGCCAGGGCAACTATGCCGAAAAAATAGTAATGAAATATGGAAATCGGCCAAAGGAAAATTTAAAAATAAAGAAAAGTTTACAGAACACATAAATGATGTTAAAGGTGAAGGCCACGAAGAAGAAGCAACAATGCTTAGTTATTTTACACAGGTAAGTACTTTTAAAATGTAATAAATAATAATTATAAACCTAAATTAATAAATAGTAAGTGGAACGTGGTTAATGGTGGTAAGTGGAACTCCCTGGTCTCTGCCTATCCCAATGGGAAACAGGCGTGATCTTATGTATGTGTAAATATAAATAAATAACTATTACATATTTTTCTTTGATATTAATTCAAATTTTTTCTTTGATATTAATTCAAGTTACACTTTTTGAGCGTGGTGACCGATAAGAAAACAATTTTTTTTTCTTTATTAACTTATGCAATTATAATTATTTATTTATTTATTTTATTTATGCAGTATTTTTTTTCTTTGATATTATTACGCAGCACCCTGTAGCGTGCTGCGGTCATCATAAGTAAAGGTACGAGTAAATGAAGAAGATAAAATATTCCCGAAAAGTCTCGAAATGTCATTCCTTGTCAAAGAAAAGTCCAGATTGTTCGAGAAGGTTCCAGAAGTGGAGTCAAGCTATATAAGGCGACGACCTGACGTCAGAGTTTTAGTTTTATGATAGACGTTAAACGTTAATGTTATCAGTTAAAGTTATTGTGTCAGTTGAATTGAGTTATTGTAAAAGTTGAGTTCAAATAAATTGTGATACCAAAAAAACCAGTGTAACATTGGTGACAGCGGTGGGATACAAAGTAAAAGTTCATGGTAGATAATAGATCTACTGAGTACGAAGCAGGAATGGACACTTCAGGCCCACCAGCATGGTTTTTGAAGATGGAAGAGGAAAAGGAACGGCGTAGGAAGGAAGAAGAGGAGGAGAAGGAAAGGCGCAGAAAGGAAGAAGAGGAGGAAAAGGAACGGCGTAGGAAGGACGAAGAGGAAAAGGAAAGGCGTAGGAAGGAAGAAGAGAAGGAAAAGGAAAGGCGTAGGCAGGAAGAGGAGGAGGAAAAGGAAAGGCGTAGGAAGGAAAAGGAAAAAAGGAGGAAAGGCGAAGGAAAGCAGAGGTAGAAATTATAAATGATTTGATACAAATTCAGGAAAATTTCAAGCAAGAGGTAGGTCAGCTTAACAGTCGAGTAGATATATTGGCCCAACAACAAGATAACTTAAAAACTAATTTGGAAAATTTACAAACTAATTTAGAAGATCAACAAGAGAATTTAAAAGCTAATTTGGAACAACAACAAAATAATCTAAAAACGTTAGAACAACAACAACAGAATCTAAAAGCTAACTTAGAGCATCAACAAGAAAAGGCTAGAGCAGACTTGGAAAGGCAAATTAGAACCGAAATAGTTGAGTTAAAAAGAAGAATTCGTAGCCAAGCTCCAGTAAGCGATTACAGGATGTACTTCTACTTGCCAGCATTCCTATAATCCCTTACGATACAAGAAGTTAATTTTGAACAAAGACTCGATCTTTATAAGAAGCAAATTGAGTTTGAAGTCTAGGGAGTCCATTAGAGATTGCGTCAATGGTGGTCCCATATTTTGTTGTGGATTCTTGTGGATCATTATTCATTTTCAAATTCAATTTTTCCGAAATTGTGTTTAAAAGAGATAGAATCAGTTTTGAGCAGTTAGCAGCTAGTCTACACGCATACGTCTAGTCGCACGCACACAAACACCGTGCCGAAGTCTGCCGAACTGAAACGACGTTAGACGATGCACGGCTTTCAACGTCGCACCGCTGTGCCGGTCGGAATGGGGGTGATAGGTTTATTTTCGTTACGGAATTTCTTGATTCAGTTGCCGCGCTCAAAGCCCGCGATAAAATCTGTGCAATAGCTTAATAATGAAATAGTTAACACTGATAAAATAAAAATTAATATTTTTTTACACCCGTATTATAATAATGCACTTATATGCCCATAATCCGTTTCATAATGATACCCATTATGATACAGATTTTTCATTACGACACAGATTTTTAATCAATAGAAACCTACAATTTTTCAATCAAGCATGCTGTTTGACGTTTGTCCTAGGTTCCTATGTAATTGTTTTAGTTGTCAAAACGTATTAAATTTTCGTAGATAGTAAACTTCGATAATTATAATATTAAAATGTCTGATATCAGCGATATCGGAGAAAGCAGAAAATACAGTACAAAATATTTTGCCGCAAAAATCTAGGGAAATACCAATACCCGAAGTAATACCATTAATTACAATTTTGTAGAATTTTTTATAGAAATACGAGTAATTACTGTTATTGTGTTCAATACCAATATAAATATATTTATAGGCCTTGATTATTTATCGGATGTAGAAAAAATAACGTATGCAACTTTCATGTAATGGTTACTAAAACACTCGCATCAACCATACGAAACTGCCTTTGGCCCGTTTCGTATCCCGATTAATGCTCGTGTATTAATAACCATCATTACATGATCGTTGCATAATATACTATTATAAATCTTGCAAAAAAAATTAATATCTAATATTTACGCCAGCCGGGAACATTTGTGATACCAATTTATTAGAAGCCAGAGAAATCTCTTCTAGTTCTTGTATTGCATAAACGTTCCAGTTCGCAGACGTATATTTAACTCCGCTTCATACTAATACGAATAGGGTCGGATAAAACCTTCCACGGCTTTCAAAACGCCGCACCGCTGTGCCGGTCGGAGTGGGGGGTGTTAGGTTTATTTTCGTTACGGAATTTCGAAATTTCTTGATTCGGTCGCCACCTTAGATAAAAGAGACCAGAGATATAACATACACCGGTGTTTAACCTGCGCAAATTTCTAAAGGAAGGTCAATGGAGTGGGGGAACTGGGCGGCGACCCGAACTCTGTGATAGGGACCGGACTTTGTTTATTAGCAATATAATGAACTATTAGATTTATTTAAAATAAACGTTCAATGGAATTTTGTATTATGAGATAAATTTAACGTAATTTTTTAATATCAAACATGCCACGACATTTTATGTAAAGAGAAGACCTTTTATAGAATATTTCGTTAGCTATTATTTACTACGGACTTTTCTGTAAGAGACTACAGTAAAATGTTGAAATAGAATATTGTTAATCGAGTAAAAAATGGTTCTCATTGTCTGAGTATTATAAAAAAAGCATGTGCGCAGGCAAATACTGCATATCAAACCTTGTGAGTTGAACATTATATTTTTTCTACGACTATCACATAATATTAAAAATTAGTCAAAATGAGAAAATGCTGTTTTGTATTATAACCTCAGAAAAAGATATATTAAAGCTTGTTTCTTTAGGACTATTAATTATTATAGAGGATGAGTCACATAAAACTCTGGAAATGCATATGTCTGAAACAAGATAACATTTTAAAATTTAAACCTAATAAAAGTCATTAGAAGTGGGTGATTAACAAAATAAATTATTGATTATTAATAATAATCGATTATTTTCGATCAATCGATTATTTTCAAACAATTTATTTTTGTTCGTATTTCCTTTAAAATCGACTACTTGATTATCTTTGAAAAATCAAAAATAATTTATTAATTAGAAAGCCAATTAACCGATAAAGCAGTGTTTAATTTTAAATAATCGATTATTTTTAAATAATCAATTTTTTTTTTTCGTATTTAGATTGAGACAGATTATTCGATAATCTTTGAAAAATCTAAAATAATCAATTAATTAAAAAGTCGAATAATCGATAAATCGATTTGAAAAAAAAATTATTTCCTTTAAAATCAATTATTCGATCATTTTTAAAACATCGAAAATAATCGCTTAATCGAAAATTATCGATTAAAGGAAAATAACCAATTAAGAAGCCGATTCTACAATAAATCGATTTTCAAAAAAAATATTGAATTATCGATTATTTTCAAATAATCCTTTTGTTTTTATATTTCATTTAAAATTGATTATTCGATTATCTTTAAAGAATCGAAAATAAAAGCTGATTGACCGATAAATCGATAATTCTAAAAAATAACTGAAATATCTATTATATAAAATAACGGATTATATTCGATCAATGGATTATATTCGATCAATCGATTATTTTCATATAATCTATTTCTTTTAAAACAAATTATTCGAATATCTTTGAAAAATTTAAAATAATCGATTAATCGAAAATATTCGGTTAATCTAAAATAACCGATTAAGCGAAAATAACCAATTAATTAAGAAGCCGATTCTACGATAAATCGATTTTCCAAAAAAATAACTGAATTATCGATTATTTTCAAATAATCCTTTTCTTTTTCATATTCCTTATAAAATTGATTATTTAATTTTCTTTGAAAAATCGAAAATAATCGATTAATAAAAAGCTGATTGACCGATACATCGATAATTCTAAAAAATATCGATTATATAATATAACCGATTATATTCGATTAATCGATTATTTTTATATGATCTATTTTTTGTATTTTAAAACAAATTATTCGAATACCTTTGAAAAATCGAAAATACTCGATTAATCGAAAATATTCGGTAAATCGAAAATAATCGAATAATTTAAAAAGTCGATTAAACAATAAATCCATTTTTCTAAAAAAAAAAAAAAAAACGATTATTTTCAATAAATCGAATATTTTGAATAAATCTACTCTTTTTGTAATCCCTTTATAATCGATTATTCCATAATCTAAAAAAACGAAAACAATTTATTGAAAATGTTCGATTAATCAAAAATAATCGATTAATTATAACGGATAAATCGATTTTCATGAAAACGATAAATCGATTATTTTTGTAACTCCTTCGGTCGCATGCTTTTGCTCCAACATTTAGAGATTCGGATTTATTGAACCTGTTATCTTTGAAACCGCATTCGATTGTATAATAAATATTGCTAGAATTTAGATTTTTTTAGTAAACGAAGATTTTTTTTCGAGTTGTTTAGGGGTTTATAATGTAACATTTACTAATAATATGACTAATTTCCGTAACTTTAGTATTTTTTGCTTATACTAGATCATAATGCGCGTTTTACTTTGTTTTAAGACTTAAGATTCAAATGTCACTTTCGATTTAACCGCAAATAAAATGAACCTTGAAATTTAAAGAAGGTGAACCTGTATTTCATCTAATATTCTTGTAAAAATACCTAATAAAGGGCTAAAATCCACCTTTAGTAAATATTCTTATAAAACTACTTTTTAAAGACAAAATTTCGTTAGTAACAATGCCTATTTACTTCTTATTTAGATTAAATGTTTAAAATTTTACTCTTTTGTAAATTATGTAATGTAGTCAATTTTTCATTACTATTTTTTTATTCAATTGCCGAATTAGTATTATTAATAATAATTTTAAATCTAACTTTCATTAGAATCCGGCATGTCAATTTAATAAAATTAATTATTCGTTACTATTCTAATTTATAAATCAACTTTTGGCTTCACCCTGTATCTATTATTTTGAAATATATAATAATCCGAAAATACATAATACTTTCACAATATAGCAATGGTTTTCAAAAGTCATTTTAAACCAGGGTTTTGAATTTATATTATAGAAAATTGTAGATTTGGGAATTTATCATTTTTAATATTTTTGAACGAAAACGAACGGCAGCCAGCACCGTCCCCTTCTCGAGTACCTTCTCCCACTTAAGTGGATCATGCGTGGGACATTGGTAAATATTTTTCGACCCGAGAACTAGAACATCGCGAGAGACATTTTTAATTCCATTCCGAGCGATTGAAAGAACCAGTCGACAAATTTAATACCAGCGCCGCGAGCCAAAACCGTCTTTGCCGCAGTTAGTACAAAAAACCGTTTTTATTTTTTTTGCCGTAGCATCGAGTTTAGATAGGAAATAAAACCGAATTAAATTAACTAGATTTAAACACCGTTTGAGATTACATTTTAACACGTAAATAATTTTGTAAAAATTCCGAAATTTAATAATTAATTTAACCGTCGAAAAATATTTTCTTGTTTGGATATTGACCGTGATTATTTTTTTTTATTATTATCGTCTTCGAACGGTGGGGACTGCTTCCGATATAAATTGACTTTGTAAAGAGAATTATTAAATAAGTAAATTGGGAAAAAATAGGAATTAGAGTGTTTTTCTTTTTTTTTTAAATTTAGATAGACTTTTAAAAGAATAGATTTGTTAAATTCCTAACCGTGGGAAATAAGGGAATTAAATATTGTTCATTTTTTATTGGTTTAGTTTGACTGTTCGCGATTTTTTTTTTCTACTGAAGGGGAGGGTATCATTTCCTGTTTTGAATATAAAATCTCCGTTCCTTTAGTTTTCCTTCCTGTCTATTCCCAAATAACTCAGTGAGGGCTTAAAGTTCCCTGTGTTATTTTCGTTCCTAGCTATCCGCAATTAATTCAGCGAGGGCTTAAAGTTCCCTGTGTTAATTTTCCTTCCTGTCTATTCCCAAATAACTCAGTGAGGGCTTAAAGTTCCCCGTGTTATTTTTCTTCCTAGATATCCCTGTCCGACCTGGGGTTATAATAATAAATAACAATAAGAGGTAGTGTGGGTTTGATTCAGCGTAGCTTGCTCATTGGCTTCAGGGGTTTTAAAAACGAAACAAACATTTAGAAAGATTTCGAGTGGTTCTCACGAGTTGCAGAAGTGCCGCAGTTTAAATTTTTAAAATTCATACTATCCTTGATTTAAATTTTGATTTATTACCGTAAATTTTGGAATTTTTAAAATTAATATTATCCTTGATCAAAATTTTGATTTGCTTTGCGATTTGAACAATTACCGTAAATTTAAATTGTTGAATCCGTATTATCCATGATTTACAATTAGATTTTTTTTGCGATTTGAAAATAATTGCCGTAAATTTAGAATTCCTACTATCCGAGTTTTAAATTTTGACCTTAGTCTGAGATTTCCGAATACATTTTTTTTATACGCGACCCCTTCACCGTATCCAGTTTAAGCAGTCTGATTGAGAATACCTGCCAACTATATCGGCCGTTCGTTACCGTTTTGTTTTGCTTCATTTTTTTTTTTTATCAGGGTTTCATAACCGAGGGTGGGCGTTGAAATATATTATTTTTATTTTTTTTCAACTGTATATAGTTAAATCAATATATGTGTCAACATTACCGTGACTATTACTGAGTTTACTAATCCCCAATTTACTTCCCCCTTATTTTTCAGCAGTGAGAAATTCTTTGCAACCACAAGTAATGATTAAAGCCCATTACTTGTGGCTACGAATTACCTGAGCCTAAGTAACCTTTGACCCCTGGAATTTTTCATCTCCATCTGTTCTGCCGGAGTACTTTCGACGCCGTTTCGAGAGTTTGTGGAGTAAACCATTACCAAAAATCTGGCGCTCGAGAACCGTCCGTAACCAGCGCCATTTGTAAGGAACTGTTTTCTCTGAGGCGAGAAAACCCCTTACAATTAATGCATTATGAAATCTATTTTCTGAAATATGTATTTGATGCTTAATATTTATTGAAACCCCTTAATGCGGATCTGAAATATTCAGCTCAAAGAATCATGGCGACTTTATGTCAAACCGTCAACAAATATTTACCGCTGAAAACGAATATATTTCTTATTTTTCATAACATTGACACTTGTATATACAATTTTTCACCATACATCGTGGCATTTTCTACTTGAAATTAAATAATTAAAACACTTTAAATTGCTAATAAAACGAACAAATAATTCAAAAAACGGCGGTCCATAAATAATGATTTACTCACGCGGAGACAAGCATAGAATATAAATTTCGGAGCAATTCAGGTGGCGTCGTGAACACAATAATTTTTAATTGGTGGGTTACTTAGGGTTGGAATAGACAACGTGCGCGATGTGCAATGTTACATCTCCGGTCTCTTTTATCTAAGGTCGCCACGCTCAAAGCCCGCGGTAATTTAAAAACAAAATATAGTTAAAGTCAAAAGTTTACAGTGGGCCGATTTCTATGCACGGAAGTATATATTGTCAGGGACAAATTTAAATAAAAATGCATCTAAAACAAAGGTTGAAGTGACGAGGCCTTAAAACCTTGACTAATGTCATTAATTTCATTCAAATAATATATTTACATTTAAATAAAATGCTAAAATAAATTAACTGTAGCTTTATTAATATAAAATAGTAACATTAAAATTATCTATAAGAACGTCCCCAATTCTAACAACATTTTCAATGATTTGTTATCGATTCAGGTTTTATTTTTGTTTCAATAAACTAAAATATTTCTTTATCATATATGTATCATGTATAACAATTTTATAGATGAGAATTACATTTTTCATACATTTTTATTGTCATTTATAGAAATAAAATAAGATATTTTTTACAGAATAAACATATATTTTTAAAAACTTTTTGAGTTTATTCTTAAATAAAATATCTGTTTTAGAATTTTTTATAAAGTCCAGAAATGTATTGTGTAAAATGGGTCCTATACATTTAGGAGATCTTTTAGTTAAATGTACATACTAAGTGGCATATGAAATCTATACTTTGCTTAAATTTATTTAAGTTCTTAAAAATGAAATAAACAAATTTCTAGAACATATAATGAAGTTAGTGGAAAAATACCATATTCTACAAATATTGGTCAACAAGAATCATATTTAGGAACTTTATCTATTATTCTAAGGATCTTCCTTTGAAGAATAAAAACGTCACTCGAATCAGTTGAGTTTTTACATAGCCTAATCTCGTATCTCAGTCGACATGCTACTTGAGTTTAATAAATACACATTAAAGTTTCATGATATAAAACTTCTTTTACATTTCCAAACAAGTAAGACAATATTAGTAATTCCAAAAATTTGACGCTAGTATTTAGCCAGTTCATTCCTAAATTGTATACACAATGTCTGAGAAACCTCCTCTATACATTAAATTGCACAAATTTCATCTGCTTACCAACAAAATACACTAAGTCAGATTTGATGAAAAATCCTTTAAGTCACTTAATACTATTATGGACTTAATGAATATGAAACTAATTTAAAAATAAAGTTGTAACTGTTAGAGGACATAGTGGATTTTACCAGTTTATAGAGTGGAAGAAATCCAGTCAACTGATCTAAATAATACAAACAAAAATTGAAACATTTCTCTACTTCGCTAAATTAATCAGGTGAGCGTCTTTTTCTAGAAACGTGACAAATAACTAACAAAAGTGTAAAGCACAAATATTTTGGTAATCTCTACTTACTGTGCTGTTCGTATTTGAAAAATTTTTAAGTGTTTTTAAAAAAGTTATAAATGAATAGCGTTTGCTGTTCGCAATTCAAGTTTTGATATATAAGGCTAAGATTTTCGGACGTAGATAAGTCAAACATTAAAATATGGACCTAAATATTATGTCTTGAATATTAAAATATCAGCAAATGTTTGCTGTATATTATGTTTTTGATACCTTATATTTTTTCGACGATTAGAGAAGCAGGGGTCCGGGCACTTGGGACTGGGAACTTTTTACTGACCGTGGGAACCAAATTTTCCTTTGATGATACCGACGCCAAAGGCATTAACTGCCACGCCCTAATTCAATTCTTATCTAACAGCAATCTACTAATCGATTTTTAATTGCCTTTTTCCTGGTCACGTCCCAGACAACACACCAAATCCCAGAGATATCCACAGAATATATTTTGTGGATATCCAATATATCCACAGGATATCAGAAATATTCCGTGGAACTAATATGGATATCCAAATGTCCGTCTATATCCAGAATATAGAAGATATCCTATGGATATTCAGCAAAATATCTAATGAGTATCTCCAGACAATACAAGAAATCCCAGATATATCCATAGAATATATTTTGTGGATATCCAACCAAATGTCCGTCTATATCCCAGGATATAGAAATTCAGATAAATATTTTATAATTATTTTTAGTAGAGGTTCATAAGTAACCAACGGTTATTGAATAACGTCGAAAGAAAATAGAGGTAAAAAATATTCCCAACAATCTGCCTTTGATTTTGCCTACTAAGGAGAAAATCATCCTTATTAGGAATCTTCAGCAATAAATGGAACTTCTCGACTTCAGTCTCTAATGAAGTCTGTTTGTGAAACAATGTCGATCAAACTCAATTACGGCGGGTTAAGCATGAGTAGATACGAAAGTGGTATCGCCATCTATACTTAGGAAGCAAAATCAAAAATTACATCTAGTAGATATCCACGATGGTTTGCGTCCGCGCTTAGACTTTGATATATTTATATTTATAGTGGATGTCCATGGGATATTGAATACACCTTAAAAAAAATTAATTTTAAATATCTCAACGGTACTATTAGCCACAATGGCGAGTACAATGGCGTAATTTTTTAATAATTTGCTATATAATTACAATTATTTATGGACATTTGCATGTCTATAAATTACATTTCATGGATATAAAATAGATATCCACCATGGACTGGACATTCAGTGGATATTGGGATGTTCAGTAGATATCCAAAGGATTTGGTGTGCTGTCTGGGGTGTCGTGTCATCCATCTCTCATTCTGCATCTATACACGATCATTATTGGATATCACAGCAACCCACCATACACCATTTTAATATAATTTTATTTCTATTTTTAAACCATTTAAATTTTTTTTTTTTTTTAAAAATCTGACTACGCGGGGGATCGATCCACCGACCCAGATATATATATGTTTTTATTTAATTAAAGCCCTGTCAAAAACATATAATTCTTCATGAAAAATTTTTTTTAGAACAGAACTTCTACAAATTAAAATTAAAAGAAATAATAATTAATATTTATAATATTTCCTTTTAATAATAGACATATTAAAACAATTATCATGAACAAAATTTGTGCAAATATACAAGTAATTCAAATATTATTAACATACCTTATTATATGGTATCTTTTATAACATCCTGTATATGTTATTTTTAAAAAATCTTGTTAAATGTACAAGAAACAATTATCATGAACAAAATTTGTGCAAATATACAAGTAATTCAAATATACCTTATTATATGGTATCTTTTATAACATCCTGTATATGATTTTTTGTAAAATCCTGTTAAAATTAATTTCAGTGATGACACAGAATTGATTCTGATATCTTGATTCATGGGATAGGAATTTGTCTCCATAGATACAAAAAATTTTGTTGATGAAAGGAGTTGAACGTCGGACATCTTGAAAATTTTGATAAAAAATTAGAGTACCTGAAAGAAAAATTAATTAAAACTAGTTAAAAAACCGTCATATATCATTCTATTTAAGGTAAAAGCGTTACAAAATGAAGGTAATGTCATTTGATTATACATTTTAATTGTCAAAAACATTCTATTTGCGGAAATACATACCAATAAAATATATGGCCATGAAAATCAGAGATATGAGATTGATATCCTATTTCATGTTGGTCCAGTGGAAAATTTGAGGCAGTGTCCTGTGTTTTTGGACTGGAACATTCTACGAAGAAAACAGATTGTTGTGAAATAGACGATTCTACTCAACAAGTGTAAGTGTAAAACTATTTTAATTAAAATACATACCTGATAAAATAATAGGAACAAAATTGGAACTGAATAACACAACTGTGATAGAAAGCTTGTACATATTTCTTTGACACTTTCTAAAAGATTCAAGTCAGGGTTCAAACCTTTTCGTTGTAATAATGAACACTGCAATCATTATGAATCGATTACAGAGTTTAGTTCGAAGAATGTAAATTAGAATTTAGGTTTATAGTTTTCTACCCAAGCAAAGTATTAATTTCATTATTGCTTAATAGATGGCGTTAGATACATCTATCGATGTATAGTAAATTTTATTCTTGGGAAGAGAACTAAATTGTTTTATTAAAACTTTGAACAAGGTTTTCTTTTCTTTCGTTTTATATAAAAAAAAAAACAATATACCCTAGTAATTTGGTTTGTGAAAAGTGTTTGATATACAGGGCAATTTACATTATGTTAATAAAGTATTATTATTATTATTATTACATGTATTATTGTGAATATTTTAAATTGAATGATATATAAGGAGGCGCTATAGACAATCACAATACAGGTAACATAAAATATTTTTGTTTTAAAATATATAAAAATAGAACCCATTCCCTGAGAGCAGAGTCGAATCTACAATTACAGAAAATAATATATACAAGGTGTGATTAAAAAAGGTAAGCATTGAAAAGAAATATTATAACTACATAATTAAATATTATTTGGTATATATTTTCAACACGTTAGCTGCTAAATCAAAGTTAGCATACAAAGTTGAATAGCATATCAATATATATATATATATATATATATATATATATATATATATATTTCGACCATTTTTCTATAAAAACACGATTTTAGTTGAACCGTATACTCCCCAGAGGTCAGGCCAGTCGCTAACAACGCTCAGACTTTTACGACGTAGTGGCACCTCGCATGTAAAAATGCTTTCTTACTTTGTGGCACCTCACTTTGTATACATTTTCTTACTTTGTGGCACCCCAGTTTGTTCTCGTAAGTGAACGTAAGAGCACCTTAGGTCCTTTGTTGAAAATATCCCAAATACCGGCTAAAATATATGTCGACGAACAAAAGAATATTATAATATGTATGATTCAATTCCAAATTTGACAATATAAATTTACTTTT
The DNA here is from genome assembly GCA_927349885.1 of Psylliodes chrysocephalus. NCBI lineage: Eukaryota > Metazoa > Arthropoda > Insecta > Coleoptera > Chrysomelidae > Psylliodes > Psylliodes chrysocephalus. The sequence continues at coordinate 40,239,987 of OV651823.1, forward strand.
CGAGTGATAAAATTAATTAATATAAATAAATTAAAATAAATTAAAATAAATTAAAATAAATTAAAATAAATTAAAATAAATTAAAATAAATTAAAATAAATTAAAATAAATTAAAATAAATTAAAATAAATTAAAATAAATTAAAATAAATTAAAATAAATTAAAATAAATTAAAATAAATTAAAATAAATTAAAATAAATTAAAATAAATTAAAATAAATTAAAATAAATTAAAATAAATTAAAATAAATTAAAATAAATTAAAATAAATTAAAATAAATTAAAATAAATTAAAATAAATTAAAATAAATTAAAATAAATTAAAAATAATTAAAATAAATTGAAATAAATTAAAATAAATTAAAATAAATTAAAATAAATTAAAATAAATTAAAATAATGAAAACAATAAAATAAATTATTTTTATGTTTTGCAATAAAGTAAAATGAAAACTAGTGATCATTTTTTTAATATTTATTTTGTTTAATTATCTTAGAATTAACAAGTATTATAATAATACTTTCCCTAATTCAATCTCGCGAGTAAATTTCCTAAAGCCAACCAAGCCTGTGTGGGGAAGGGACGGCTATTATTTTTATGGCGCTCAGTGACTCAGTGACTTAAAGATGATTTATAGAGCTATTTGACTTAAAGGTGAAGAAAACCCGAAAAACCTCAAGCATTATCATCAAAGCGGTAAAGCATGGCGAATTTGTAATAGAAATTAAATTACTGCAAATACGGCACACACCAAATCTATAACGAATTATGCAAATTAATTAAAAATTCACTTGGTTTGCCGTAGGATTCTAAGCCGTTTGTCTCTCAACCACAAAATTGCCTACAAGTGAATATAAACGCCTTAGACAACTACGCTACCGAGCCAACTATGTTGTTTTTGTATTACTTAAACTGATATAGCGTATTACATTACAAGTATGAAAATTGAAATTTTTTACTCGAGTGGGACACAAGTGTATAAAATCACTTTTACACAAGGGATGTTCAATATTTTTCCTACGACTAAAAATTCATTTTATAAAAAAAAAGTTTAAAATTAGGAAATCTGGCTATAAAGTTCAATCAAAATGTGGCTGGTTTTTTTTATATGCCTTAATAAATAATTTTTATAGCGTTTTACCTATTGTGTTTTGTCGTAATTAAAAACTTAATTTCATTTATAATCACTTTCATAGGATAATAACGGTGAAATTACATTAGGTATAAATAATAATAATAATAATAATACTCTCCCTAATTCACCCCCTTACGAGTGAATTTTAAACCCAAAAGCTTAGCTTGTGCGGGGAAAGGGACGGCTATTATTGTTATTTGCCCTGGCGTTTCGAGGAGACTTAAAGATGATTAATAGTGCCATTTGACTTACAGGTGAGAAAAAATAAAATATTAGTTCATTTTTTTTTTCAAAAACAATATATAATAAGATGAACAATCGTGAACAAGAACTTTCTTGTAATTCTACTTTAAATTTTTTCCTGAACAATAATCAAAATAGTACAAAATAAATAGCGAAAAGAAAAGCTACCTATTTAAAATAAATAACAAAACTCGTATTTTTAATTTTCATATTTAAAAAAAAAGACGTTGCTTCCATTTCGTCGCGATATGGTCGAAACATGCAAAGTTGATAAAATTGAGCGCTCTGTGAACTGAGCTAACAAGCTTGTCGCATAAATTATCCAATCAAATATATAACCAAAAAAAAAATAAAAAAAATAATATTACCTTAAAATTGTTTTAATAATTTGTTAAAAATAATTATCTAGAATCTAGGTATAGATATAAATATTCACGATTTAAATTTACTATCTTGTGGCATAATAAAAACTGCATATTATGCGTTAGTTGACTCTCATTTACGTTATGCTGTTCAGTTTTGGGGAGTCTGTTCTGCCGAATTATTTGGTAGAGTCCTTATAATGCAGAAACGGGCAATAAGGTTCTTATGTGGAGCACACAGATTAGTTTCATGTAGACCGCTGTTCTTAAAACAAGAAATATTAACATTACCTTCTTTATTTTTCTTAGAAACTTGTTGCATGATCCATAAGAACAAGTCGAAATATAAATCGAATATATCCCGTGTAACTCGCCAAACGGGTAACTTGAAGTTGCCTATTCCCAAAACTGAACTCTGCCAATTACGGAAGCATCTCCATATCATGGGGCTGTCAGGATCCGTACTCTGCAGAGGGCGCGAGCAAGAAGATGAGACCATCGAGCATATTCTTTACGATTGCTTGACGCTCTCATTTATTAGAAGATTTGTGTTCGGCGAGTATCGGCTAACCCGGCCGATATAACAGAAGCACCTCTTGGCGAAGTTGTCAACTATATTAAATCTGTAGGCTGGCTCACGAGCTAGGAGGTGCCTATCATCTTAGGAGGATGCACAATGGTCCTAAGTGCTGTGGAGGTAACCCGCCCTCCACACGTTACAGATGCCCTTAACGTTTGTACATTGTATTTGTTTTGTTAAAATAAATGTATAAATATAACATATCAAACTAAACTACGATTTTTAGATGTTTACATACTTATGTATATCATTGGCAATTTCCACTATTCCAGTATCGGTTCTTTAGTTTAAATTTCTTTAAATTGAAACTATACATTTTTAAAATTGATTGCAAAAAAAATGCTCAATATCAACGGTGACACACGGTATAGAAGTCACCCAAACCAAACTTATCACATACCAAAATCCTGAAATTTGGCTTGGAAGCCAACGTGTTAAAAGCAAACGTCACACCATCAAGTTCTACTCATTCTCAAGCTAACAAATTTGTTTTTCGTCAACTTTTATTTAATATGATATATATGGAGCTAGAAGGTATATATGTACTAATTATATATACATATATAGGGTGCTAGAATGTATATATGTATAAACCATATATAAGGAGTCATTTAGTCAAATTAAGTGCGAAAAATTCCGGGTGCGAGAACGATTAAATAGTTTTTGGTGTCACTTCGTCGTTTTACCTGTATATATATATATATATATATATATATATATATATATATATATATATATATCCTTAGCAGTATTTTGCGTCCGATAACATGCACAGTACGTTACATTTTGCTTCCATGACTATTTTACGTCCGAATATCGGACGCAAAATAGTTTTCGGCTTTTCCCACCTTGTAAAAGCACGGAACTAAATCAATTTTACAGAGATAAGTTTGTTTTGTGGTTGGGTTTCTATATTTAACTCTTATTTAAAGCTAACCGTTACAAGATGGCAGTTATAATGTATTAAACGGACGCAATTTAGTGCTAGATATGGAAGAAAATATACAAAATTTAGTTTGTGAGATTACCGTTAGAGGCGCTAAATAATATACACAATGTATATTATCCTTTCATTTCACTCACTATTTTGACTCCAACTAGCGGCAACACTGTAAAGTGTAAAATCAAATCACTGTAAAGAGCATTGTTAAGTGCGTGGATGTTGGAGTTTATATTTTTTGTTATATTAGTTAGGATTCTAAGGGTGTGAGTGAAGTTAGGGATTTCTAAATTAAATATTTTTTCTGTAAAAACATTTTCGGAAATTACTTTAGGTTATTTTAATTTAATGGATTATATATAAATAATTATTTTAAAATAATTGTTTTTGGGTTTTGATTATAAGAAGTTTTTGGCAAATATCTTAGGTTTCTAAAATTTATTACGTAAATTATAATTATTTCAAAATAATTTTATTTGTTTGATTAAATACGGGATAGTACAAAATTAAATTTTAGTTATAAGAAATTTGGGGGCAATTACTAGAGGTTATTTGAATTTAATAGATATATTTTTTAATTCCTTTACCATAATTTTAGTTATGGTTTTAAAAAATCTGATTTAATATTGATTTACATATTGTAAGAAAAATATTATTAATATTATACCAATATGATTATGATTGATATTCATGATTGATAAATATGACTGATATATATGATTGATGATTAATGATTATGATTGATTAATAATGATTATGTTTGATGATTATAATTGATGATTAGGATTCATGATTGAGAATGATGATTAAGATTGATATTTATGATTGATGATTATGATTGATAATTATGATTGATAATTATGATTGATAATTATGATTGATGATTACGATTGATGAATATGATTGATGATTATGATTGATGATTATGATTGAAGATTGTGATTGACGATTATGACCTACGATTATGATCTACGATTATAATTGACGATTATGATTGACGATTATGGTTGATGATTATGGTTGATGATTATGTTTGATGATTATGGTTAATGATTGTGGTTGATGATTAAGATTGATGATTAAAATTGCAGATTATGATTAAAGAATATGATTAATGATTATGCTTGATGAATAACGATTGATTATTATGATTAATGACTATGATTATGATTGATTATGATTATGATTATGATTATGATTATGATTATGATTATGATTATGATTATGATTATGATTATGATTATGATTATGATTATGATTATGATTATGATTATGATTATGATTATGATTATGATTATGATTATGATTATGATTATGATTATGATTATGATTATGATTATGATTATGATTATGATTATGATTATGATTATGATTATGATTATGATTATGATTATGATTATGATTATGATTTTGATTATGATTATGATTATGATTATGATTATGATTATGAGATTATGATTATGATTATGAGATTATGATTATGATTATGATTATGATTATGATTATGATTATGATTATGATTATGATTATGATTATGATTATGATTATGATTATGATTATGATTATGATTATGATTATGATATGATATGATATGATATGATTATGATATGATTATGATTATGATTATGATTATGATATGATTATGATTATGATTATGATTATGATTATGATTATGATTATGATTATGATTATGATTATGATTATGATTATGATTATGATTATGATTATGATTATGATTATGATTATGATTATGATTATGATTATGATTATGATTATGATTATGATTATGATTATGATTATGATTGATTATGAATATGATTATGATTATGATTATGATTATGATTATGATTATGATTATGATTATGATTATTATTGATTATGATTATGATTATGATTATGATTATGATTATGATTATGATTATGATTATGATTATGATTATGATTATGATTATGATTATGATTATGATTATGATTATGATTATGATTATGATTATGATTATGATTATGATTATGATTATGATTATGATTATGATTATGATTATGATTATGATTATGATTATGATTATGATTATGATTATGATTATGATTATGATTATGATTATGATTATGATTATGATTATGATTATGATTATGATTATGATTATGATTATGATTATGATTATGATTATGATTATGATTATGATTATGATTATGATTATGATTATGATTATGATTATGATTATGATTATGATTATGATTATGATTATGATTATGATTATGATTATGATTATTATGATTATGATTATGATTATGATTATGATTATGATTATTATGATTATGATTATGATTATGATTATGATTATTATGATTATGATTATGATTATGATTATTATGATTATGATTATGATTATGATTATGATTATGATTATGATTATGATTATGATTATGATTATGATTATGATTATGATTATGATTATGATTATGATTATGATTATGATTATGATTATGATTATGATTATGATTATGATTATGATTATGATTATGATTATGATTATGATTATGATTATGATTATGATTATGATTATGATTATGATTATGATTATGATTATGATTATGATTATGATTATGATTATGATTATGATTATGATTATGATTATGATTATGATTATGATTATTATGATTATGATTATGATTATGATTATGATTATGATTATGATTATGATTATGATTATGATTATTATGATTATGATTATGATTATTATGATTATGATTATTATGATTATGATTATGATTATGATTATGATTATGATTATGATTATTATGATTATGATTATGATTATGATTATGATTATGATTATGATTATGATTATGATTATGATTATGATTATGATTATGATTATGATTATTATGATTATGATTATTATGATTATGATTATGATTATGATTATGATGATTATGATTATGATTATGATTATGATTATGATTATGATTATGATTATGATTATGATTATGATTATGATTATGATTATGATTATGATTATGATTATGATTATGATTATGATTATGATTATGATTATGATTATGATTATGATTATGATTATGATTATGATTATGATTATGATTATGATTATGATTATGATTATGATTATGATTATGATTATGATTATGATTATGATTATGATTATGATTATGATTATGATTATGATTATGATTATGATTATGATTATGATTATGATTATGATTATGATTATGATTATGATTATGATTATGATTATGATTATGATTATGATTATGATTATGATTATGATTATGATTATGATTATGATTATGATTATGATTATGATTATGATTATGATTATGATTATGATTATGATTATGATTATGATTTTGATTATGATTATGATTATGATTATGATTATGATTATGATTATGATTATGATTATGATTATGATTATGATTATGATTATGATTATGATTATGATTATGATTATGATTATGATTATGATTATGATTATGATTATGATTATGATTATGATTATGATTATGATTATGATTATGATTATGATTATGATTATGATTATGATTATGATTATGATTGATGATTATGATTATTATTGATGATTATAATTGATGATTTCGATTAATAACTATGATGATTATTTATCTATTTATTTTTATTTATCTATTTAATTTTATTTATCTATTTATTTTTATTTATTTTTATATATTTTTATTTATTTTTATTTATTTTTATTTATTTTTATTTATTATTATTTATTTTTATTTATTTTTATTTATTTTTATTTTTTTTATTTATTTTTATTTATTTTTATTTTTTTTTTATTTATTTTTATTTATTTTTATTTATTTTTATTTATTTTTATTTATTTTTATTTATTTTTATTTATTTTTATTTATTTTTATTTATTTTTATTTATTTTTATTTATTTTTATTTATTTTTATTTATTTTTATTTATTTTTATTTATTTTTATTTATTTTTAATTATTTATTTTTAATTATTTATTTTTATTTATTTTTATTTGTTTTTATTTATTTTTAATTATTTATTTTTATTTATTTTTATTTATTTTTATTTATTTTTATTTATTTTTATTTATTTTCAATTATTTTTATTTATATTTATTTTTTTTAATTAATTTTATTTATTTTTATATATTTTTGAGTATTTTTATTTCTTTCTCCACTCTTAAAATATGAAAATCCAAACACCCGAAAATATATCATTATTTATTTATGATGAGTAGCTGCAATTCCTACCTTTGGACAACCGATACTTCCATAAAAACTTTTACCCCACCCCCCGTTTCTCACCCTTTTAAATGTGAAAATATAAAATCCCTCAAATACGTCATTATTTACTTAAGATGAGTAACTACACTTCCAATTTTTAAGTTCGTTTATTTAAAAAACCAATACCCCATACTAAACTTTACCCCCGTCCTCCCCTCTTTAAAATGTGAAAATCCAAACACCCGGAAGCAAGTCATTATTTATGTATGTTGAGTAGCTACAATTCCAATTTTTAAGTTGCTATGTTTAAAAACCAATATTTAATAAAAACTGTGCACTCCCATTTCCCCACCTTAATATGTGAAAATCCTTAACACTTAAACAATTCATTACCTATTTATTTATGATGTGTAGCTATAATTCCAATTTTTAAATTCCTACCTTTAAAAAATCGATACTCGCATACAAACTTTTATCCCCTGTTCCCACTTGTTTCCCGCCTTAAAATATGAAAATTCAAAAACGCTACCTAAAAAAAAATTATTTTTCCATACAAGCGTTCACTTCCCCGTTTCCTCCCCTTTAAATGTGAACATCCTAAAACCCTAAAACATGTTATTATTTATTTACGCTCAGTAGCTGTATTTCAAACTTTTATGTGTCTAACTTCAAACAACAAAGATATACAAAGCTTGCTCCCCATTTCCCTTCATTAGAATTACAATTTTTAAAAATTATTTTTTGCATACGTTATAAAAAAAACCTATCTTATAAATTTTAGCTTCCTAGACCTAGAAGTTTTGGCGGTAAGATTGATGGGTCAGTCAGTCAATCAGAACAAATAATTTTATATATTTAAACTATTCTTATGGTTGGTTTCAAAATAAATTGGTCTTTAATACAAAGCCTTCCTGAATTATAAAAAATATTGGCAACACTGTTGGACGTAAATTAATATGTTAAATGAAACAAAAATATTCTTTTGGACGTAAAATAGTAATATACGGATGCAAGATAGATATTAATATAAAAGGAGTCAAAGGGTCGGAAAATAAAAAAAAAACGTATATAATTTTTTAACGATATGGTTATAAAAAACATATTTTGAGACAATTAATTTTTAGTAGTTTCAATATACTCGATGAAATCTATTCTAAACACACTGTTTCCAGAGACGCAAAATGTATGGGTTATGAAAGGACGCAATATTGCTGCGGGATGTAAATATATATATATATATATATATATATATATATATATATATATATATATATATATATAGGTAATCGTACGTTGAGGCACCAAAAACGCATGTATATGGACGAAGTGGTACCTATATTTACGTTGTTGCACCATTGCAAGGTGCCTGAACGTTTTATTGCATATTTGGTTGTTTTAACTCCTTATTAACCCCTCTACCAAATTTCAGAAAGGTGCCTTTTCGACCATTTTTCTATAAAAACACGATTTTAGTTGAACCGTATACTCCCCAGAGGCCAGGCCGGTCGCTAACAACGCTCAGACGTTTACGACGTAGTGGCACCTCGCATGTAAAAATGTTTCCTTACTTTGTGGCACCTCACTTTGTATACATTTTCTTACTTTGTGGCACCCTAATTTGTTTTCGTAAGTGAACGTAAGAGCACCTTAGATCCTTTGGTGAAAATGTCCCAAATACCGGCTAAAATATATGTCGACGAACGAAAAAATATTATAATATGTATGATTCAATTCCAAATTTGACAATATAAATTAACTTTTCCAGTGCTAAAATAAAATTATATAAATAAATTAAAATAAATTAAAATAAATTAAAATAAATTAAAATAAATTAAAATAAATTAAAATAAATTAAAATAAATTAAAATAAATTAAAATAAATTAAAATAAATTAAAATAAATTAAAATAAATTAAAATAAATTAAAATAAATTAAAATAAATTAAAATAAATTAAATTAAATTAAATTAAATTAAAATAAATTAAAATAAATTAAAATAAATTAAAATAAATTAAAATAAATTAAAATAAATTAAAATAAATTAAAATAAATTAAAATAAATTAAAATAAATTAAAATAAATTAAAATAAATTAAAATAAATTAAAATAAATTAAAATAAATTAAAATAAATTAAAATAAATTAAAATAAATTAAAATAAATTAAAATAAATTAAAATAAATTAAAATAAATTAAAATAAATTAAAATAAATTAAAATAAATTAAAATAAATTAAAATAAATTAAAATAAATTAAAATAAATTAAAATAAATTAAAATAAATTAAAATAAATTAAAATAAATTAAAATAAATTAAAATAAATTAAAATAAATTAAAATAAATTAAAATAAATTAAAATAAATTAAAATAAATTAAAATAAATTAAAATAAATTAAAATAAATTAAAATAAATTAAAATAAATTAAAATAAATTAAAATAAATTAAAATAAATTAAAATAAATTAAAATAAATTAAAATAAATTAAAATAAATTAAAATAAATTAAAATAAATTAAAATAAATTAAAATAAATTAAAATAAATTAAAATAAATTAAAATAAATTAAAATAAATTAAAATTAAAATAAATTAAAATAAATTAAAATAAATTAAAATAAATTAAAATAAATTAAAATAAATTAAAATAAATTAAAAAATAAATTATTTTTATGTTTTGCAATATTAAATAAAGAGAAAACAAATGATAATTTTTTTAATATTTATTTTTTTAATTATCTTAGAATTGACAATTATTTGTTATAATATTACTTTCCCTAATTCAATCTCGCGAGTAAATTTCCTGAAGCCGACTGAGCCTGTGTGGGGAAGGGACGGTTATTATTTTTATTTGCCGTGGCGCTCAGTGACTTAAAGATGATTTATAGGGCTATTTGACTTAAAGGTGAAGAAAATCCGAAAAACCTCAAGCATTATCATCGAAGCGGTAAAGCATGGCGAATTTGTAATATGGATGTCGTATTAATAGAAATTAAATTACTGCAAATACGGCACACACCAAATTCTATAACGAACCATGCAAATTAATTAAAAATTCACCTGGTTTGCGAAGCTGTCTCTCAACCACAATATTGCCTACAAGTGAATATAAACGCCTTAGACAACTACGCTACCGAGCCAACTATATTGTTTTTGTATTACTTAAACTGATATAGTGTATTACATTAAGAGTATAAAAATTGAAATTTTTTACTCGAGTGGGACACAAGTGTATAAAATCGCTTTTACACAAGTGATGTACAATAATTTTCCTACGACTACAAATTCATTTTATAAAAAAAAGTTTAAAATCAAGAAATCTGGCTATAAAGTTCAATCATAATGTGGCTGGATTTTTTATATGCCTTAATAAATAATTTTTATAGCGTTTTACCTCTTGTATTTTGTCGTAATTAAAAACTTAATTTTATTTATAAACACTTTCATAGGATAATAATGGTGAAATAACATTAGGTATAAAAAAATATTAGTTCATTTTTTTTTAAATACAATATATTAAGATGAACAATCGTGAACAAGAACTTTCTTATATTTCTACTTTAAATTTTTTGCTGAACAATAATCAAAATAGTACAAAATAAATAGCGAAAAGAAAAGATCGGCCATAAGATTAATAAAAAGTACCTATTTAAAATAAATAACAAAACTCGTATTTTTTTGAATTTTTATATTTAAAAAAAAGACGTTGCGTCGCGATATGGTCGAAACATGCAAAGTTGATAAAATTACGCGCTCTGTGAACTAGACTAACAAGCTTGTCGCATAAATTATCTAATCAAATATATAAACAAAAAAAAATAAAAATAATATTACTTTAAAATTATTTTAATAATTTGTTAAAAATAATTATCTAGAATCTAGGTATAGAAATCTTGTGGCATAATACCTAAAGACGTTAATATTCTTTATGCAAATATTAGTAATGACCTCAAATCCTTTAAAACATGGTGTACTGCAAATTTTCTGTCATTATATTTAAAACAAACAAAAATGCTAACCTTTAAATATAATATTCCTAATATTTTAATAGATATGGATACAGTAGAAGCCACAAACTGTACAAAATTTTTGGGTTTAAATATCGACACGGATTTGAAATTCAATCATATGTGGATCCACTTTTAAAAAACTCGCAATGGGTTGTTATGCCATTAGAACTACCTCTCATGAATTAGGAGTTTGTGCAGCAAAAACTGCATATTATGCGTTAGTTGACTCTCATTTTCATGTTGGCTCATAACTCATAATAGACCTTTTCATAATGTGATAAGCGCAAGCGCAGCCACCATGTTGAAATAGCGGTAATTCAAAAGTTTCGTACTGTTTTGATCGACAATGGCTGGGAAAGCAATATTATCTCTACAGAAAAATTAATCATTAGAAAAAATCGTTGATGGTGATTAACTTTTTTAAAACTATATGGAAGCGCATAGTTGTGAGCAGTTGAAAAGGTGATTGAAGTGTCTTGGACGTTTGTTACAAAGAAACAAAGTGGACTGATTAAGAGGTTAGGTATATCAATACTTCTTAACTGTGTAAAAAATTAATGAAAACAAATAATAATTATAACTCTAGTCTAATTAATTATGCCAACCAACTATTATTACTTGCAAAAACACTTTAATTAACATGAAAGTTATTTAATATTTTGAGGATCAACATGACATTTTTAATCATATTACTATGTATACCGAAGTAGTATTTAATATTAAAAATATATTGTTTAATACCAGATAAGAATTTTTTTCTGTTGAACCACTTTCTCCACGAAAATGCAGTGAACAAATATCTTTAGTAACATCATTAATCCATCGAAAACCGTTGTCACTTCGACTACATTTTTTTTACACCTAATGCACATTTTGAACATGTTTTAATATGGATTTTGCCTGATAATTTTTTACGATATTGCAGCCAAGGTTTTGGAAAATTTATAAAATAATATGTATTGCCTTTGAATGAATACACCGTGTGTAACTTTTACATAACAACACCGTTTCGTTGTTCCTTTCCATACAGATAACATAATTATAATTATTTATCGATTATAATTTTTTTCACTTGGGCATTTTATAACATGCTTGTTTACAAAAAACAGTACGAAAAACATGGCAGATACTGACGCATGCGCACAAAAAAAATTGTGATGAAAAGGTCTATTGCATTTAATTGATAAACATTATTAATTTCTATTGTATTTACAGGAGTGTAATTGACATCTCGAATATATGGATTCATTTTTGCACCTGTTTATCAAATAAGTATACTAATACAAAAGAAGCTAATTAATAATAAATTAATCTAAGTACTTCTAAAAATTATTCAATATTAAAAATTTCGTTTTAAATATCCATTATCCGACAATTATTTATAATAACAGAATACTATTTAATTAAATAATCAATTATTGAAAACCTGAAATATACAAAACACCGAAAATAGGCACGAACAAGTATTTTTATATTAATGAAATAGATAAAGACATTTTATACAATTAAACAAGAAATTAGTTCGTTTGGATTTTGAAATCTGGTATTAACTATTGTGTTCTTTTTAGGAGTTTCACTTGTTGATTTGTTTTTTTTTTCTTTTTTCTTTTCGGTGGTATCTTTTAAGGTTGCATCTTTAATAATAGTCTGACTTTTCTTAATTATTTCCTACATTACATTTTTGTAGGTAAATATATCGCACTGAATAACTGCTTGATGAAATTTGTTGTTTTTATTAAGTGAAAAATGGGAAATAACTGTTAGATCACCAACTATTTCATTTTTATTTTGAATTTTGAGACAGTTAATTAGTTCTTCATTCAGATAGATGTTCAGACATACCAACAATTTTAAATCTAGGATTTTTTGTTAAAGCAGTCTTGTTTGTTTTTCGGCTTTTGAGTATTCAAAAGTATTTTTTTAACCATGTTTTGAGATTTACAGTTTTTCGTATGTTTTAAAAAATGATCTACAAATGAGATGTGCTGTTCCTCAAATAACCGATTCACTTTTTATTTGAACGGTCTTTATTCGGTGTGAATTTTTCAGTGCGATTCTAAATGGTGTTTACGACCAAAGCCTATGGGACATTTTCACACGAACCGTTTTTTTATTTTGTGAACTTTTAAGTACTTATTTAAATCGCCTTTCTGGATAAACTGTTTCGCACCTACTTTTTACATTTGTACGATTTTTTCTAGTGTGAATTCCCTAATGTCTTTTAAAATTGCTTTGCTGGATAAATTGTTTAGAACGTATTTCACATTTGAACAGTTTCTCTCACGTAAATTTTTAAATGTCTTTTTAAAACGTCTTTCCGGATAAATTGTTTCAAACATATTTCACATTTGAATGATTTTTCTCCTGTGTGAATTTTTAAGTGCTTTTTTAAATTGGATGTTTGGGTAAACTTTTTCGAACATATTTCACATTTGAACGTTTTTTCTCCAGTGTGAATTTGGATATTTAAATTGTTTCTCTGGATAAACTGTTTCGAACACATTTCACATTTGAACGGTTTTTCTCCAGAGTGAATTCTTAAATGCAACTTTAAACTGCATTTCTCTGTAAACTGTTTTAAACATATTTCACATTTGAACGGTTTTTCTCTTAAGTGAATTTTTAAATGTTTTTTTAAATCGTCTTTCCGGATAAACTGTTTCGAACATATGTCACATTTGAACGGTTTTTCTCCAGTGTGAATTCTTAAATGGATATTTAAATGTTTTTTCTGGATAAATTGTTTCGAACATATTTCACATTCGAACAATTTTTCTCTAGTGTGAATTCTTAAATGCAACTTTAAACTGCCTTTCTCTGTAAACTGTTTTGAACATATTTCACATTTGAACGGTTTTTTCTCCTGTGTGAATTTTTAAATGCTTTTTTAAACTAGATGTTTGGGTAAACTTTTTCGAACATATTTCACATTTGAACGGTTTTTCTCCAGTGTGAATTCTTAAATGCAACTTTAAACTGCCTTTCTCTCTAAACTGTTTCGAACATATTTCACATTTGAACGGTTTTTCTCCTGTGTGAATTTTTAAATGCTTTTTTAAACTAGATGTTTGGGTAAACTTTTTCGAACATATTTCACATTTGAACGGTTTTTCTCCAGTGTGAATTCTTAAATGCAACTTTAAACTGCCTTTCTCTCTAAACTGTATCGAACATATTTCACATTTGAACGGTTTTTCTCCTGTGTGAATTTTTAAATGCTTTTTTAAACTAGATGTTTGGGTAAACTTTTTCGAACATATTTCACATTTGAACGGTTTTTCTCCAGTGTGAATTCTTAAATGCAACTTTAAACTGCCTTTCTCTCTAAACTGTATCGAACATATTTCACATTTGAACGGTTTTTCTCCAGTGTGAATTCTTAAATGCAACTTTAAACTGCCTTTCTCTCTAAACTGTTTCGAACATATTTCACATTTGAACGGTTTTTCTTCTGTGTGAATTTTTAAGTGCTTTTTTAAACTAAATGTTTGGGTAAATTTTTTCGAACATATTTCACATTTGAACGATTTTTCTTTTATGTGAATTCTTACATGGCTTTTTAAATTAATTTTTTTGCTAAACTGTTTCAAACATAATTCACATTTGAAAAAGTTTTTACGAGTATGTACTTTTAAATGATTATTTAAATTTCTTTCGGTTGGAAATATTTTAGAACAAATTTCACACTGCAACAGCTTTTCATTACTATTTTTACTCTGCAAATGTTTATGTTGTCCATATTTTCGGTCATAAACTTTTATAACTTTCTTCGCACAATGAACAACAATAAAATGGTACAGACACTGTGACTTTGTAAGAAAAAACTGGCCGCAATAGAAACAAGTTTCGTAGCATCTTCCAAAGTGGGCGTTGAACAAATTTTTTCTATGCAACCTGAAAACTAAAACGAAAAGTATATTAATTTTAATGCGACATCTAATAGTACCGTTATTTTGTCGCGACACCGTGTAGACTCCCGTGTATACCTCCCAATAATTTTAAAATGTTAACCTCAAACATGTCCATAATTTTCTTAATAAACTTTTTTAATATCTTTTTCAACAAGGAAGATATCGAACTTTTCCACAAGATTGGTCCACCCTGTATATAGAATATATTTAAAAAATAGGTGTTTTATATTTTGTACTACTTATATGATCTGAAATGGATACTACAGACCTACAGAAACACGTTTTTGAACATTTTATCACTGTTGTTTAAAAATAGTACTAAATTGAAGAAAAAAAAAACGATTTATGTCTTAATAATAACAATAATAATTTTTATTTATGTGGCTTTGTAGGTAGTCACAAGATTTTTGACTACCTTATATGAAATTTAGAAAAACACTTTCACACCACTAAACACTAAAAACATTAAAAATGATATGAACATTTTCTAATATGAAATTGTATTTATAAGTGCGCCACTGGAAATATTTCGCGATTAATGGTTTCTCGGTAGAACTGAGCGCTTTAAATTTCTGCAACGATATGGCAGCACTCTGCAGAGACATTTTAGGAAAAAGTGGGAAAGCATTTTATTTAAAAACTACTTGATATTTATTAAAACAAAAGCAGAAAAGTTTCATAGATTTAATAGTGAATGGTGCGTAAACTTCTTTTTTTAATTTTCCGTATAAAAATTAACAAAATATATATTTATCGAAGGTTTAAAAAAAATTCAAGGTTTGTCCACCCTAAGTTTGGTAATTATTAGTACTTCTTGAAAATTTCACAAAAATCGGACTAAAAATAAAGTAGTAAAATGCTTTTAAAATTTTTCAGGGTGTTCGGTTTGCTCTTAAGTAATTTCTCAATCCTTTAATGAAAATGATTTCATTCGTTGATGGGGTTATACAAAAGACAGTCACCAATGTGGAGTTATTGTATTCATTAATTATTTCAATTTCTAGTGCTTTAAATATACTGATGAGAACAGTACCTCAACTTTTTCTTGATATATACAACAACTCCTATTCCTATTTAAATCACCCTCATTGTATAAAATATCATATCCGGGTAGAGTAAATAGCGAAGTTGTTTAAAGTTTCAGTCAGACGTATGCAATCTATGTTGAAGGAAATTTGGCTTAAATATATACTTAATTCGTCTAAATTTTTACTAATACTCCTAATGTTTTGATGAAATAAACTAAAATGAAACTTTTTTTATTTTCATGTTGGCTCATAATTGCATTTAATTGATTAAACATAATTAATTTCTATTGTATTTACAGGAGTGTCATTGACATCTCGAATATATGGATTCATTTTTGCGCCTGCTTTTTAAATAAGTATACTAATACAAAAGAAGCTAATTAATAATAAACTAATCTAAGTACTTCTAACAATTATTTAATATTAAAAATTTCGTTTTAAATATTCATTATCCAACCAATTATTTATAATAACAGAATACTATTTAATCAAATAATCAATTATTAAAAACCTATGTATATATAAAACACCGAAAATAGGCATGAACAAGTATTTTTTTATTGGTACCCTATTTTACTTATTTAAAGTACGCCTCAGCGTGTTTAAAACGAACTTTAAAAAACGCGCATGTTTTAAAGTTACCATGGCAACATCAACAACCCGAGAAACGTGATGTTTAAATGCCAACTTTTTAAATATTGATTTGACAGGAGTGCCTTGTAATGTCAAATAAAATATTTCTGAGAAATTTTTCAAAAAATTTATTCAAATATATTTTCACATTCTTAATTGTTTAAATGAATGTGAAAAGTACAGTTGGTATTGTTTGAAATATTAAAACTTCGTTTTTTTTAAATCAGAGAAAATACTGTTCAAATTAAGATTACTAACATTCTTGGAAGTCAATGAAGTTGTACTTCCATTAATAGCACTTCCAATAATATTTAAAACATTCTTCTTATTGCTAATGCTCTCTTCAACGTAACCAGTCGCCACAGCTGCCGATTTCCATCCTACTTGTCGTTGGATTTGATCTATTGACATGCCATTATTTGCCATAATGGTAGCGGACGTACGTCGAAATGCATGTCCAGTATATTTTTCAGGATCGTCCAATTTAAGATAACGTGTAATTTGCTGAGGACATGATCCAAATGTATTAATACCATCCACTTGATTGGTGCACTTCCCCTTATCATACCGTAAGAAAACTCGATCTGTACTTACATTTTGGGGGCGCAATGATAAATACTGCTTCACCAAACGCACATATCTAATTGCATCACTATCGGCAACAATAAAACGTCGAGACTTCACTGTCTTAGATAGTCGGATAGTAATAAGCAATACGCTTCCTTCTTCCTTGATATCAGCTAAGCATAAATCGCACAATTCACATCTTCTACAAGAGCCAAAGATGCCACAAATAGCAACCACCTTCAAAAATAAATACGTAATGTTCGGTGCATATGTAAAAAACTTCCGAAAATCGTCTTCCTTGAATACATATGACTTCTTGACTACCTCATTTTTGCTAATTGCCTTCATGAATGCATGCACATTGACGAACGATTTTATATCGACCCCATTGTTTATCCTCAACATACTTTGTAATTTTGAATGGATAGTCCACATAGTCGATACTTTATACTGTTCCGACATATTCTGGAGATAAGCGAGAACAACTCGTTCATCTATATGTGTAACCATTTGCTCTTCCATGCACGTGTTGAATTTATCGTATTCTTTTTTATAAACCGCTTCGGATTTTTGTGGTATTAAGCGCGATTCTGCTTTATTATTTAAATACTCAATATTTGAACTCATTTTAAACAATAACCATTGTTGCGACAATTAATCTTACGTGACAGATTGAAAATAAATTTTTGTTTGTTTCATTTTCGTAACAACGAGGTATACTGATGTTACATCCAAATTCAACCATTTTCAGTTATTAGTTCTTATTTCCATTTTTTTGTAGAAATAATAGCAATATTTAGCATTTCAAAGTATACCAATAAAAAAAAATAGCGTAAAGTATTCGTGGATAACTGGTCTTTAAAACACTTGCTCTATTTCGAGCACTCCGGCTGCGCCGTCGTGCTCGAAAATTCGCGCGTGTTTTAAAGACCATTATATCCACTTATACTTTAAATTACTATTATAATGAAATAGATAAACATTTTATGCACGATACGGGGTCATTTAGAAATTAGTCCGTTTAGATTTTGAAATCTGGTATTAACTATTGTGTTCTTTTTAGGAGTTTCACTTTTTGATTTTTCAATAATTTGTTTTTTTTTCTTTATTCTTTTGCGTGGTATCTTTTAAGGTTGCATCTTTAATAATAGTCTGATTTTCCTTAATTATTTCCGGTATTTCTTCTATTTCAATTTCCATCTCCTTATGTTCATCTGCCGTTGGTTCACTTTCAGTTCTTTTAATGGGTGTTGGAGAAAATTTTATAATACTCTGGTGTTTTGTTTATTGTTTAGGATATCTTTTGCTGTATAGTCACAACCTTCAATATCAATCTTGTTTCCTTTGATTATGGCTTTTTTGTGTTCTCTTCTTGACTGTTTTCTGTATTTCTCTGTCTCCGTTTATTAGATCTTTATATACAGCAAAGCCAGTATTTTTCAGTTTTTTTACAGTTTTTAATTTCCGTTTCTTTAATATTGTTACAAATGAGAGAAGCACTGGACGTGTGGTACTTTTGTTTTTTCCAATTCTGAATATATTGTTGATTTCCAGAGGGACCAGTTGCACTTGCAATGTTGTATTAATTAAATATAACACAGTTTCTATGCGTGATGGTTTAATTTTCATGTTAAGGTTCGTTAATACCATAAATAATAATATTGTTTACTCTTTCTTTAAATCAGTTGCAATTTTTCTCTAAGTAACTTATTTTCTTCTTTTAAACAGTCAACTTTTTGATTCAATTCCTTTATTTCTGAGTTTATGGATGTTTTAGTTAATGTCACTTCATCTTGTACTAGGGTACACGTCAAATTGACCGTTAGTGGGGAGGTGTGCAAAAAGAAGGAACTGACAAAAAAGCTGGGGAGATAGCATAAATTAACAAATTAACACGTTTTGTTCTCATTTTTTATTTCATATTGTTAGATTATATTTAAAATATTTGAATTTAGCGCTCTTATAATCATTCGGTCGCTCACGCATGTGCGCTTAAAAGCGGTACGCGTTCCAGAAGGAACGACATCACCGCAGCAGTCACTGCCTGACATTGATCGACAATCAACTTTATTAAAAATCTAACATCAGGTGTGGGGTACACGTGCATTTTCGTATTTGTTATGTGTTCCGTGAAATTTTGTGGTAGTTTTGAAAAACATGGCAAAGTCGTTTGAGTCAATTGCATCAATTTTGGAAACTTTACAAAGGCGTGTGGATATGCAGCATTGATATTCATGTATGGTAACAAAAAAAAATTTAAAACTTAATTTTGATGGTCAGACCGAGAAACTGTAAGTAGAGTTAGACCTTTTTTTTGTGGTTTTCCACATGGCAAACCCAACGAAAAACTTAAGAAAATTTTATTTGTTGATTGATTTTTCTGTATCTTTTCATAAAAAGATAATAAAATAAAATTTAGCTAAGCTTTTAAGTGATTCATAGCTCAGAGGCACGTACTTAGGTATGTCGAATATGTGAGAAGTAAACTCAAAAAACTGAAGCGCACCCGAGCTAATTGGGTAGATTCGGATTTAATAGAAATTATCGCACATTCAATAAACGATCCTGTAAGAACTGCGACATATAATTGTGGTGCGTCATCCGTAAGTGATTTGATTGCATTCCTACATAAAAATTACCAAATTCAAACGAACAAAAAGATTACTTGAGACAACAAATTTCTAAACAAGTCAATTGTTTTTCTTGCGGCAAAATAGGTCATATATCCCGAGAATGTAAACACATTTCACCGGCTCTAGAGCAGATACATTTTTTTGTCGATACTATAAAAAACCCGGCCACGAAATAAACCATTGCTTTCGCCGTCAAAACAAACGAGCGTTGAGGGGGTGTAATTGAAGAGGCTCCAAAAAATTCAAAGGGAAACAACTCTTAAGTGTCATAATATCTCAAATTACAATAATAATTATTTGTCTATCGTAATTTCTGGTTTTTGCACAAATTGTTTGTTTGATTGTTTAATTAATGAGACGCTGATTGATAAATTGAAACTTAATAAAATACCACATATCTATGAGAAATATGATGACGGTGCTCTGTAATATGATATACCCAACAGAATTAAATCTTTATGCGATATTTCGACGGAATCCATTATAATTGTTGTTACGAATATGTACTTACGATAAAAAAACCGAAGGCATTCATTAATTTCAATATAGAGTATTGATTGTTGATTGATATATGAACCAAAACAAAAAGTTCTGTTAAATATAATAATTCGATTTTTGGTGTTTGACGTAGTTCTATTGTACTATACTCATTTTATTAACGTAAAGAAAGAATATTTTTCATCAGTAAAATAAAGGACAACTAGTGTGACTAATATTTATCACTAAAAAGGTTTATGTAAGTATTAATCATTTCCTGCTCGGAGCGACAAGTTTCGGGCAGATTTTTGTATTAAAAAGGATTAGTCTGAAATAAGCCTTCTTTGTTATAAGTTCGTTTTATTATTTTGGTTAGGTCGATTACATGTTTTATAAAATAAAGCAGTTTGTTTATGACATTCTTACATATCACACGGATACAGTGGCTCGAAGATAGTACTTACAATTGTTATTGTCACAAATACATTAGTTCAGTTTGCCGATATAAAATTTAAACTTGCTCTCCTTATAATACCATTAGTAACACGTAAGAAATTATAACTACGATGCTGTTATTGGCGAAAATATTTATGAAAATGAGGCAACAATAATTTAAAATAAAAATAGGCAGCAAATTGCTTCTGTACCGTTAACTAGTAATGCTGCTCGCCATAGCCTTGATTCCGAGGACTGATTTGGACTATCATGGTAGAACAGAGCTATTTGATTTACTTAAAAATTATTCAGTTGTTAACCACTTCCGGCAAGTTGTAAGCTAGGTACTTAATGTTGTAAACACTTGCGAGTTAAGTATCACATTAACTGAAAATAAAACTATTTACTATACGTGGTTATTGTCTCGGTCCTTTACCTGGAAATCCGAAGTATCTGTTCTGGTAGACGATTGTTCAAAATTTTGCCTGCTTCACCCTTAGTCTGTTGTTACTACTGAAGAAACTAAGCAAAGCTTTACCAATTTCATCAGTATATTTGGATCCTCAGCAAAACTAATTGTTGATGCTAACACTAATTTCACGGCAAAATGTTTCAAATAATTTACCGAACACTTTGATATCGAAGTGCACGTGACAACCTCTGCTGTATATCGCTCCAATGCAAAATTGATCGATACATGCCAAACGCAACAAACATGCTAAGAGCCGAATACAAAATTAATCAGATTGGCCGAGCAAGCTTTGGAAAATCTAACTAGTAATTATCACTACAAACCAAAATAACAAACGGGCTGTTTAAGTTAGTATTTGGCCAAGGGGAACAGACTCCTTTGTACAGTTTTAACAGCTTTATCGGTATCTGAAACCAATAAAAATCCAATTGACTCCATTTCCATTCTTAACAAAATAAAGCAAAACGCTTAAAGACAAGATACTTTCCTCAATAAGAAGCGAAAAATAATCAGTCATTCAGAGTTGGTGATGAAGAGAAATTTGAATATTAATTTGTGGGACCCTAGTCATCAATTGACTATTGGCTAACTACCAATACTTAATTCTGAAATTGGGCGTACAAACGACCCTTTAAGTGTTCAATTGATAGAATTAATAACTTTAAGTAGTTTAATTTAATTTTGATTAATCTAGGCCGTGTTAGATTCTGAAGTTAATTGATTCACTTGCAAATAACCCATTGCAAATACGTCATAGTATTTCCACCGTGTTATAGAATAAATTGTAAGATAGAAAATATAAAATGACCCATCGTAAATATGTGCATGTTGCAATATTTCCATCGTGTCATTCTAGAAACTGTAACTTTAAATGACCCATCGCAAATATGTGCATGTTGCAATATTTCCATCGTGTCATTCGATAACTGTTACATTACCCATCGTAAATATGTGCATGTTGCAATATTTCCATCGTGTCATTCGAAAAACTGTAACTTTAAATGGCCCATCGTGAATACATGCATACTGCAGTATTCCCATCGCGCCATCCAATTGTTATAAATAAAAAATTAAACTGTTGACGCACTAATGGTCTGAGTAATGGTTTCCTTTTGATTATTTCAGCAACTAACCGAGAAATAGTCGAGTGCACTGAATCTCAATCTAAGGGCTCTTAAATACGAGAAAGTTATTCTGAGATTTAGTTATATAACAAAACCTTTAATCACATTGACAAATTAGGTATCTAATTACTTTACATGTACAGGGTGATTCTTTTATCATGGGAAATGAGTTTTTCTCGTAAACGGCTGCAGCAAATTGAGTTTTGTGAAAAGTATTTTATTTGGGCCGGCTAATGCTTAAAATTGGGATGGATAAGGAAGTTATAAATAAGCGACGCTGGGCGTCGCGACGCTTCAATTTTTTTTTGTCAGAAGCATACCATTTTTATTTCAGAAATTGAAAGATCTATTCAATAGAAACACTTTTTTCAAATACCATTTTTTTCCATCTAAAACCATTCAAGCATTACAGACCAGTTTTTATGTTTTAAATTTGTCGATTGCCATACAAAAAATGCTGGGTTTTTAAATTTCACTAAATCAGGCAGGCTAACTTTTATGCTGATATTGACAACAAATATAATTTAGGATTTAAAGAAAACAATTTACAAGATGTTCCTACATTTAATAACACTTATGTAATTGTTTAGGAAATAATCAAAGTTTACACTAACAACCCATAAAACATACATAAAACATTAAAGAATAACATGAACTGTATTTAGTAAAAATTAATTGCTAATTCACAAATCTTATTTTAACAATTGCTCGATATATGCGCCATCGTTATCCACACATAAATTGTACCGCTTTCTTATTTCGAAAGATGTAACTTTTCTTAAAACATCACCAGATATTCCATTGCACGCATCAATAATTTTTTGTTTTAAAATATCTAAATTATTAGATTTTGTTTTATACACTATATTTTTTAAAATTCCCCATAAAAAGAAATCTAAGGGTGTCAAGTCCGGAGATCTAGGCGGAAATTTCAAGGGCCCGTGTGTCCCCAACCATCTTCCGTGGTAGACTTCATTCAAATAATTTTGAACAATGACCGCATTGTGGCAAGGAGCTCCATCTAGTTGAAACCATAAGTTTCTTCTGATTTGCAGTGGCACATGTTCCAGCAAAAGAGGAAGGTGATTTTGGAGAAAATCTAAGTATCTTGGGCCCGTCAAGGCGCCTTCATAAAAGTATGGCCCTACTAAGTGCCGCCCGACTATTCCGCACCAGACGTTTATGCCAAACTGCCCTGTATTTGATGTTGTCTGATTTTGCGCGGGTTTTCGTCTGACCAATAATGGGTATTTTTTTTGTTTGGTAATCCATGACTAACAAAATGACTTTCGTCTGTCCATAGTATATGAGAAAATAAATTAGGATTGTCATCCAAAGACACCAAAAACTGACAAATAAAATCCTTCCTCCTCTCAAAATCTCTAAGCGAAAGTTCTTGCAAATTATGAAATTTATAGTCATGGTATTTGTTGCTTTTTAAAACTCTTTGTATCACACTATAATTTAAATTTAAGTCTCTTGAAGCCTCTCTTATAGAAGCTTCATGGTGATTGTTAAAATAATTTAAAATAATTGCCACATTTTCATCCGTCGTGACAGTTTTTGTTCTTGATCTTTTACCTGCAAATTTGGCTCATTGAATTTATGGGGATTTATTAAAAAACACAAAACCTACCTTCAAATGCTTTAGGGTTTTGACGTAAACTAGTTTCTAACCTGGCAAACATTTTGTGGTCTGGAAGGTTGCGTTCGGGGTATTTTTCCGCATATAATCTTCTTGCAGCTAAACCATTTTTTTGGGCTTCTCCGTATAAAAGAAGCATGTCAACTTTATCTGAATGTGTAAACATATTTCTTATTACTCACTATTTTAATAGGAATAATTGAAATTACACTGACAGTTTCAGACATCAATCAATATAAGCCAATTATGTTTTTTCAAAGCCTACCTGATTTAGTGAAATTTAAAATACCATGCATTCTTTGTATGGCAATCTAGAAATTTGGAACATAAAAACTGGTCTGTAATTTTTGAATGGTTTTAGATGGAAAAAAATAGTATTTAAAAAAAGTGTTTTTATTGAATAGATCTTTCAATTTCTGAAATAAAAATGGTATGCTTCTGACAAAAAAAAATTTAAAGCGTCGCGACGCCCAGCGTCGTTTATTTATAACTTCCTTATCCATCCCAATTTCAAGCAATAACCAGCCCAAATAAAATACTTTTTACAGAACCCAATTTGCTGCAGCCATTTACGAGAAAAACTCATTTCCCATGATAAAAGAATCACCCTGTACATCATAATCCTGTTTGTGGTTTTCTTACTAATTATTATCTATGTATTTTTTATTACTTTTTATAGTAGAAAATAAAAAATGTTTTACTATTTGTCTGTTCGAAAATTCTTGTTTTATAACGTGTACATTCCGAGAGCGAAATGATGTCAGTTTGGCCGTGTTAGATTATATTTAAAATATTTGAATTTAGCGCTCTTATAATCATTCGGTCGCTCACGCATGTGCGCTTAAAAGCGGTACGCGTTCCAGCGCAGCAGTCACTGCCTGACATTGATCGGCAATCGACTTTATTAAAAATCTAACAATATACTATGTATTGCAAGTTATAATTAAACTCAATTAAAATTATCAATAAGTGCATAATTGAACCAGTACCTTTAACATACAGTCCAGAAAACTTTTATTAAAAACAGATACAATATCAATTTACGAATAGGCCGGTATAAACTTTAACTCAAATTTCTAACTTTTTACCACTTTTTACCACTAATTTATGGATCACTTTTAAACGTGTCTCTTTTAAACGAATTAAATCTATATAGTGGAAATTTCAGGGCCAGAAATGTCCTTTATATTGAATTTAAGCGCTGCAGCTACAGTACTAGAATATCAACATACAGAGATTCTAAAAATTATTTAATATTAAAAATTTCGTTTTAAATACTCATTATCCGACAATTATTTATAATAACATAATACTATTTAATCAAATAATCAATTATTGAAAACCTGAAATATATAAAACACCGAAAATAGGCACGAACAAGTATTTTTATATTAATGAAATAGATAAAGACATTTTATACAATTAAACAAGAAATTAGTCTGTTTCGATTTTGAAATCTGGTATTAACTATTGTGTTCTTTTTAGGAGTTTCACTTTTTGATTTTTCAATAATTTGTTTTTTTTTTTCTTTATTCTTTTCCGTGGTATCTTTTAAGGTTGCATCTTTAATAATACTCTGATTTTCCTTAATTATTCCCTACATTACAATTTTGTAGGTAAATATATCGGACCAAATAACTGCTTGATGAAATTTGTTGTTTTTATTAAGTGGAAAATGGGAAATAACTGTTAAATCACCAACTATTTCATTTCTATTTTGAATTTTGAGACAGTTAATTAGTTCTTCATCAGATAGTTTTTCAGACATACCAACAATTTTCAATGTAAGATTTAAAACTGGCACTTCCTTAATGGTGTAATAATTATTAACGAGCTTCTCATCAGCCAACTTTTTGAATTTATTGGAATCTTCTGAATTCTCACAGCTCACCACGAGTCCGCCTTTCTGGATAAACTGTTTCGCACCTACTTTTTACATTTGAACGATTTTTCTCTAGTATGAATTCTTAAATGCAACTTTAAACTGCCTTTCTCTGTAAACTGTTTTGAACATATTTTACATTTGAACGGTTTTTCTCTAGTGTGAATTCTTAAATGTCTTTTAAAATTACTTTTCCGGATAAACTGTTTGAACATATTTCACATTCGAACAATTGTTCTCTAGTGTGAATTCTTAAATGCATGTTTAAATTGCCTTTCTCTGTAAACTGTTTTGAACATATTTCACATTTGAACGGTTTTTCTCTCATATGAATTCTTAAATGGTAATTTAAATGGCCTTTCTGGATAAACTGTTTCGAACATATTTTACATTCGAACGATTTTTCTCTAGTGTGAATTCTTAAATGCAACTTTAAACTGCCTTTCTCTGTAAAATGTTTTGAACATATTTCACATTTGAACGGTTTTTCTCCAGTGTGAATTCTTAAATGTCTTTTAAAATTACTTTTCCGGATAAACTGTTTTGAACATATTTCACATTCGAACAATTGTTCTCTAGTGTGAATTCTTAAATGCATGTTTAAATTGCGTTTCTCTGTAAACTGTTTTGAACATATTTCACATTTGAACGGTTTTTCTTTTAAGTGAATTTTTAAATGGCTTTTTAACTCGTTTTTCCGGATAAACTGTTTCGAACATATTTTACATTTGAACGATTTTTCTCCTATGTGAATTTTTAAATGCCACTTTAAATTACCTTTCTCTGTAAACTGTTTTGAACATATTTCACATTTGAACGGTTTTTCTCCAGTATGAGTTCTTAAATGCGCCCTTAAAGAGCCTTTGTGGATAAACTGTTTCAAACATATTTCACATTTGAAAGATTTTTCTCCTGTGTGAATTTTTAAGTGCATTTTTAAACTGGACGCTTGGGTAAACTTTTTCGAACATATTTCACATTTGAACGGTTTTTCTCCAGTGTGAATTCTTAAATGGATATTTAAACTGTTTTTCTGGATAAACTGTTTCGAACATATTTCACATTTGAACGGTTTTTCACCTATGTGAATTCTTAAATGGCATTTTAAATTGCTTTTTTGGCTAAACTGTTTCAAACATAATTCACATTTGAAAAAGCTTTTACGAGTATGTACTTTTAAATGATTATTTAAATTTCTTTCGGTTGAAAATGTTTTAGAACAAATTTCACACTGCAACAGCTTTTCATTACTATTTTTACCCTGCAAATGTTTATGTTGTCCATATTTTCGGTCATAAACTTTTATAACTTTCTTCACACAATGAACAACAATAAAATGGTACAGACACTGTGACTTTGTAAGAAAAAATTGGCCGCAATAGAAACAAGTTTCGCAGCTTCTTCCGTTGAACAGATTTTTTCTATGTAACCTGAAAACTAAAACGAAAAGTATATTAATTTTAATGCGACATCTAATAGTACCGTTATTTTGTCGCGACAACGTGTATACGTGTTTACCTTATCGTTCTACATTAACGCCCGTGTTTCTATGGTTTATATTTCAATTAATTTTATGAAACTTACTAATCGAGTTCCTAACGTACATTTTATTGCCTCAGTGAAAATAGTACAAGTGCAGAAGCTGTAAGTCATAATAAACCTTAATAACATTTTAAAATTTACATCAATTTGCCAGCAAATCCAAAAAAATTTATCGACAAGTTTCTGTTATCACTTGTTACGTGAAATTTATTTTAAATTTATTTTTAACAACTTTTCCATAACCCCTCGTAACACAACTAAAACGACCACCGCTCGCTTCCTTCTCGAAATTCGCAAAGTACGGTTTGCGCAAGTACCGTGTTTCTTTGAACAACTACGCCGAGATAAAACCGATTCGTGTGGATTCAATCGTCCTTTCGGTTTATTAAGTCCAATGTGGTAGTTTGTACCGATAAATAATTAGTTACTATAAGTATATTTCCGGAGTTATCTTCCTTTATCTGTGTTTATTGTATATTAACGTTATGATAATTGTCAGGTAATGTTTCGATTACCTTATATTTTAACGTTACTGGATTTCGTTGGAAAACTGAAAAGATCGGCCATGGCTTTTTTATTACCATCATGCCGGTTATTTAGGTTCTACTTTTTAATAAATTATAGCTACCCTAACTAATAATATTTTTAGGCTTTCTTTGATACTTTAATATATACGCGGGAAGGCATCTAAATAATTGAATTATAACTCAGTCTTATAAATAATTCATATTTTGTTCAGATAATGTAAAACTTATTGTTATAACTTATTTTGGCCTTATAAATATTTTATATTTTGTTCAGATGATATAACTTTAATATTTGTCCCGATATTTTATATTCTGTTTAGACGATGCAACTTTAATATTTGTCCCATTTATGCATAAGTCCGTTAGATTTCCAAACTGGCATGTATATGTACTTTTACTGTTACTAAGGATCTTTTTATTTCTAAACCTATAGTGGCTCCAAGAAGCTCCTAGAAGATTTTAACTCCAAGTTCGAGTTACGTAGTTCCTCCAAAAATCTCAGAGTTACGTAGTTTCTCCAAGTTCCGAGCTCCAAGTATCTAAGTAAAGGCGGATTTCCCACGACATACGAAAGGAAAGTACCGTAATAGAATTACAATGGCCGAGACTAATATACCTATTAAATACAAGGTGCCCGGTAATGAATTTAAGGGTTTAACGCAATAAAACTTACCCCCAGAACATGATATATCATTATTAGCATTATTAGACAGAGTAAATATGCGGATTTAGTGTTTAAACAGAATATACTTTAAATGCCGACCGTCTTCTTCGTAACAGGCTGTTAATCTGGAGCGTAAGCTGCGGAAAACGTTCTGACACATCGCCACGGGTATACCACGTATAGCATTGGTGATACGATCCTTTAGCTGGCGGATGGTTTCGTGTAGACGACACTTTTCAAGTATCCCCATAGTAAAAAATTCAGGGCGTTAGGTCTGGAAATTACCGTGCCAGGAAACACTTCGTTCACTACATTTATGGATATCGCTGCAGTATGTGCCGTGGCTACAGCGTACC
Organism: Psylliodes chrysocephalus; assembly: GCA_927349885.1. Classification (NCBI taxonomy): domain Eukaryota; kingdom Metazoa; phylum Arthropoda; class Insecta; order Coleoptera; family Chrysomelidae; genus Psylliodes; species Psylliodes chrysocephalus. Next base: position 40,269,380 of record OV651823.1, read on the forward strand.
ATGGCGGTATAGTGTGTGCTGTTCACAGTAACAGAACGTCGTGCACCATCTTCAAAAAAGTACGGTCCAATTATGCCCGAGGCGGACATGGCGCACCATATCGTCACTTTTTTGGAATGTAACGGTCGTTGATGTTTCTGCCGCGGATTGTTAGTGGCCCAATATCGGCAATTATGTTTGTTTACGGCTCCAGTTAGATGGAAATGTGCTTCATCACTAAAAATAATGTGCTCAAGCCCATCCTCATTCCAAAACTTGCTGATCATGGTCTCGGCGAACGTTTTCCGTTTTACATGGTCTTCGGCCTTCAAAAATTGGCATAGTTGGATTTTATACGGGTGAAACTTTAAGACTAACTGCATTATTTCGTGCACACTATGCGTGGCAACTGCAATTATTGAGCATGTTTACGAACCAACCGTCGAGGATGCTGAGTCACAGCACACCGTACTCGGTTTACTAGTTGTCTTTTTATTCACAGCAGTTGCTGTTGTTCTGAATCGTCTAACTCAACTGTGCATTAAAGCAGCTGACGGTGCATCGGCTATACGTCGAGTATCAAAACGTGCACAAAAACGTCGACGCGCCACAACGTACGAATCGTTTGATTTAAAAAATGATTCAATCATGAACGCTCGTTGTTCTGCAGGCCACGGTGCCATTTTAACTGAAATCCGCATGCTTGCGCTACCTGTCTACAATCCCCCATCCTCTTAGTGCAGGGCCGGTGTCAGAATGATTCGAAATATTAAATTCATTACCGGATACCCTGTACATATTCAACTTCATTCATTTTTTTTTATCTATCAGTCAATTTTAATTCCTTTTTTTACGTTTACTTATTAATTATTAATTTATATTGTATAAATTCACTCTTTTTATTTTTTTTTAATGTATTAAATTTTCTCTCTTTTATTTGCCAGAACTCATACAGATAACTTTAAATACCAGAGACGGCCTTAATTAAACAGGGCATATAAAATCAGATAAGTTTTCCAAGTTACTCAAAAACTTGGTGACGCTTAACATTTTTGTCGTTACCGCAATATAGTATCTTTCATTTTATCGTAAAGTAGACTTTGGCCCGCGAACAGGTCAAACTACTCTGATTTAATTTGTCCTGGTTAACTTATGAATCCACGCAGTATCAGCAATTTGAGCTAATCAGCTCTTAAGTACAATTTACATCGTAGAAATCAAAAAAGAAGGTAACAACGTGTAATAGCCTAAGAAAAGTTGGCAACAACTTTTTCTACAACTATTAAGGAGAATTCATAAATTGAGTTTCTGTTGCTGAAAATTGTCTGTTGAGGGTAGGCAAATAGTTTGGTTATAAATATCTTACGAACCATCTAGTTTTTTTATCTATATTTTGCGATTTTCTTTTTCTTGATTCATTTGGGTATTTTAGTTTTATTATCTTTACTTAACGATTTATTCATTGAAGTGGCAGATAAAGATTTTTGTTATTTCGTAATATGGAGTTTAAAGTGTCTTCTGATAGAAAAGGTAATTATTGTCGTTATTTATCCCATTTCTTGAATCTAGGGCAATAATAATGATTATTTCCCTCGCCTGTCAGATTTGAAATTTTAATCAATCACATCGTAATTTACGTTATCGTTAGAACCAATCAGAAACAAATAAATCAACTATTTTCACTGACTATTTGAAATTGACTATCCATGCATGGTGCTCGATATTCACCTATGTTGACAGCAACTCGCATACTTGATTGTAGGTGTAACATTAAAAATGGTTACTGTCAAATATTAAGTGTCCAACTAAAAATTAATATATTAATGAAACGCTTAAAATAAACCGATTTGGGTGTGTTAATAACGAAGAAATAGACAGTTTCATAGACAATATTACCCTGAAGAATACAATCAAAAGTAGAAATAGTGTGTGGAATCAGTTTATGAAATTTTGCGTCCAGCGCAAATATGTTTTATCAAATGATAGAACTGTTGCTGAACTATGTGATATCTTAAAAAATTAGGCTTGGAACATGAAAAAAAAAAAAAAAAAAAAAAGAGGGAAGCGACTACAAAGAGTATTCTTTAAAGTATATGTGGAACTCAACTGCTAAGACGTTACAAGAAATATATCTTAAAAAATTTAATATAAAGATAGATCCATTTCAAGGAATTGAAAGTGCTCGAAATGCACGAAATGCAAAAAAAAACGGGAATTGCAGAATTTTTCAGAGAAAAGGAAGTTCTACAGCTCTAAGTTTAAAACATATACACTATATTATTGATAAATTGGATGAACAAACTCCAGACGGTCTCCAAAAGATTTTATTTACAACCATATATGTAATGTTGTCATTACTAACATCAATGAATGTTGGGAAGTGTCACATTACACACCTCTACTTCCCGCCCTCATTTTATCTATTCTAGATGAATATTTTTTATATTAAAAAAAAATAAAACATTTTTTTGACAAATTTTATAATACCTATTTAATGGCAAACAATAAAAAACAACAATGAACTGAAATATAACAAACTACTTATTGATATTTATTATTCGCGAATTTAATATCCGGCTTTATCTGACATTTATTTATATTGGTGACAGTTGTTTACCCCGTAATTACAGTAACAATATATTTACTTGATTATTCTGAGAAAACCGCGCGCTTGGTAATTTGTCGTTAAATGTAATATTTTAGGTATGTTCAGAACGAAATAGAGATTTATTAACTTTGATTGAAATATGATGGTTGTAAATAAAATAGTATACAAACCTCGGTAGGAAGTTTCATTCCTGTCTCGAGATCATAGCTAACCTCGACGCTTCGCGTCTCGGTGATCTAACTAATCTCACGACAGGAATGAAACTCTTCCCACCTCGGTGTGTAAAATACTATTCTATTATTTGACTTCCGTGGAATTAGCTTGGCGCGGTGGGGAAGGCGCAACATGTTTAACAGAATATTTTAAATTTGAAACCTCTGAAAATGGTAAAGAAACAGGCAGGTTAGAATATAATCCTATTTTTACGAAAATTTGCCAAGGAGGAGACAAAAAATGTGCAGATAGTAAGTGGTTGATTCCAAATACTTAAAATCCGCAATACTGCTCAATTGGATTATTCAAAAAATTGATTGGAAATGTTCACAATTCACATTTTCACGTTTATTTCTAACTTCAAATCCATTTTGGTAAAATATTAATTCTTTCTGGTACAAATATTGGAAAGAATGAGTTTTCTGAATGGACCAAATTGGATGCGGAGTCTGTTGGATTAGACACCAAGCGTTTAAAAATTACTAACCATTCTTGTCGCTCGATAGCAGTCTCTCAACTTGCAAAATCAGGTGTACCGGAGCAACAATTGATTAAAATAACTGGGCATTCTAGTTCATCTATTCAACCATACTTACAGTTGGATGACTAGCACCATAAAAGTGTTATTAACCAACTTCGAGAACAAACAGAAAGTCAAGCTTTCGCTTCTGTGAATACTGATTTTAATCTGGTAGAAGAAAGTCAAAAGCAGGACGAATGTCCCAAATTATACAAACTGCAAATGTCACTTAGAAAAATAATTATTCTTTTACCTTTAACTCATTTTTTTTAATTTATGAAATAAAAGTTATTTTCATGTGTATTTATTTTTTTTTTGTTACAACTAGGGCTCTAGAAATAATCTTACTAAATATATCTCGACCTTAATAAATTAGCGCCTATTTTTATTGTTACTAAATTTTTCATGTATTTTGCAATTTGTCTCGACAATTTTGTCATTAATAATCAAAGAATAAAGACCTTAAAAATAAAAAATAAAATTAATGACAAAATTATGTCTCGATAAATTGGTACCAAAAAACACTCAAAATTTAGATACAATAAAAATAGTCGACTATTTATCAAGGTCTCGTTATATTACCCTTGACTATCTCCCTAGACCAAATATCACCGACTATTTCTCCAGAGAAATAGTCAATATTTGGTCTAGTAAAATAGTCGTCTCAAATATAACACGACCTTGATTAATATTCTGTTATTTTTGTTGAGGCTAAATTTCTTAAATATTACACAATTTGATTCTACATCATTTTGGCAATAATAATTACAGGATTAAAAACCTCGACCTTAAGCTTCTGGGCTCTAATCCGATAATGCCAAAATTATGTCTCATCAAATTGTCATTAAAATATTATCGAGATAGAGACGCAACAAAAACAGCTAACTATATATAAAGGTCTTGATAAAAATCCCTAGGTTATAGTCTATTTTTATGTATGAGAGAGTAATAAAACAGCATTTCTAATGCAAAACTTAGTATGGTCATTTTAAATATGTTTACAGAATAATCTAAATATTTCCTAAAATTGTAATAAATGTACCTGAGCTATTACAAGTTTTGGGTTTTTTATTGGTCCTTTATAAACATAAGCTGTACAGAACAATAGAAAAAGGTTTGGACAGGCCAAAAGCCCTGTGTATTAAAGATTACATAGCCGTATCTTAAGATTATTTTCAATAAGTACCTATTTGCCAATTTTGTTTTATTTTAATGCCAAGAATTTCTTACAGTAATCGAATTATAAGTAGATAAATACCTTCCCAACAAATTTCACCGAAAATGCGATTATAGGTTTTCCATTTAGTAAGGAGGTCCAAGTTGTGTATTCTTGACAGTTTACTAAATGTCGTTTAGTTACAACTTGCAAGGTGCAGTGTGTATTCTAGTGTGATCATGGAAAATTTGGAAGGGCCGCGTAAACGACAAAAAATCGGTCCTTTAACAGTTAATTAAAAACATTAATATTTAATTGTTTTAAATCATTTACAGACAAACATTTATGTAAAAGTGTTGATGACACAGTGGAATGAATTAGTTAGTAATACGCTTGGTGTTGGGAAATCTACGATTTACAGAGTTGTTAAAGAAGAGAAATGTGGCGAGTTTCAAACAACACGTAAAGCTCCAGGAAAACCAAAATTTTAATTAGAAAATCTTTTGAAAGAAAGACTTCGAAGGAAAGTGCACGAGTTCTTCTTTAGAAAAGAATTTCCGACAGTAGACAAAGTTCTTGCCACGGTTCGAGATAATAAGGATTACTCTGAAATGAGTCGAAGCACACTATGGAAACTTTTAAAAGAAATAGGTTTTCTATGGAAAAAGCATTCCAGAAAGTCTATTTTAATAAAAAGAAGCGATATTGTAGTATGGAGAAGAAATTACCTAAGGACTATAAAAGAAATGAGAAACCAAAGAAGAAATATATTTTATTTAGATGAAACATGGATCAACGAGGGACATAATTTTGGCAAGATGAAACTGTTACAAGTCGAAGACAGGCTTTTTTTAAATAATTTATCTACCGGTTTAAATCCATCATCAGGAAAGGCCCGCAGACTAATAATAGTACACATCGGTAGTTCAAACGGTTTTGTTAAAGGTGGTTTATTGACTTTTGAATCTACTCGTACCGGTGACTACATGAATGCTGATGTCTTTAAAGAGTGTTTCGAACAAATTATAGATCTTCCTCAGAACTGTATAATAGTAATGGATAATGCGAGTTATCATCGAGACTTATAGAAAAAATGCCCACAACCAAGTGGTTGAAAAAAGATTTACAGAATTGGCTAAATTCAAAGAATATTAAGTTCCATACCGGTTCTGTGAGTAAAGAACTGTATCATTTGTGTTCCCTTCATAAAGAGAAATTCAAAAAATATGAAATTGATGAAATTGCAAAAAATCGTGGGATGAAGGTGGTTAGATCACCACCATATCATTGCGAAGTAAACCCGATTGAACTGATATGGGCACAGATAAAAGGAGAAGTTTCAAGAAAAAATAATTCTTTTAAAATGAGTGATGTTAGTTGTTTTTGGAAGCTGTAAATAATGTGAAGCCTGAAAACTGGGAAAAGGCAGTAAATCATACGATTAAAGAAGAAGAGAAAATGTGGAAGTTGGACAATATTACTGATGAAATGATCGAGCCACTCATTGTAAATATTGGTTGCGACAGTTCATCTTCTGATTTCGATTCTGATTTGGATTTGTTGTAGGTAAGAAGTAGTTTTTATATTAAAATTATTATTTATGAACGTAACGTTGTTTAAAAGTCAAAGTTTAAACCCTTATACCTACATAACCCGTTTGACACAATGTTACGGGTCAATTTTAATTTCATAATAGTGAATAGTCTTTTTAAACAAAATATTAAAAGCATACCTACTTTTCTACTATTTTCGAGTAATAAATAAATAACTCACCTAAGTTCGTGAATAATACACAAAATTAATTGTCTTCATTTCCATTTATTAAAAGTAACCTATACATAGTATTGATATTGTTTATTTATATGCTGTCAACTCTTGACCATGACCTTGAGGTAGTTCTTCTTCTATTCTTTATTTGATTTTGTTTTGTTTAATTTGGGTAATTAGGTTAATTGGGATTAATATTGGCAGTTTAGCCATCCCAAATCAAGGACATTTATCTTCTTAGGTCCTGAGGTTCTATCTGTCTCTCTTGTTTCCTTCTCTTTCTTTTTGAGGTTGGTTTATGGGCCATGTGGTCTTTGAAAATTGTTGCGAATAATTTCGGATTTTAAACCACTTAAAATAGATAAGTTCCATCAAATAATCGAATTATATCATATAAGTATTGAACCAGATAAATCAAGTGTTGATTTTAGTACACAGTTTGTGGATTTGTCGATACTTATAGATATAAAATAGGACCCTACCTTATTCGGTAAGTCATCCAGATATAACCTTTTGCATGTAGCTATAGCTAGTTTTATTTTTGCTTTTAGGTCCTTTTTTCCTTTTTCTTTTACTGCTACTATTTTCCTTTATAATTTGAAAACTATTGGCCTTGGCTTCTATTGCTATTACCTAGTACTGCTTGCATCTTCCTGCTTGGCTATTTTCATAGGACTTGAATCCATTTGGGCGGCTAGTAGCTCTTGATACAGCGAGGGTTGCAAACGAAGGATTTTCCCATCGCATCAGTTTGGAGATAGGAGAAAACCACCAAGTAAGATCCACCCATTTATATTATTAGCTGCATCTTCCAGAAATTCACATACTCATCCTGAAAGTATTAGTATATAAACAAGTTATAAGATACCTGTGTAAATTTGACTTAAATCGTGTATAAGACATAAAAATTAGTGATATAATTTTAAGTAACTAAACTCACCCCTTATATGTAAACGAGTAGTACTACTTGGAATCGAATCTTTACTCTTGCCGTGTAAAGACCCTTGTAATAGTAAACCATTTTGTTGGTATTATTGTGACTATTGATGAATGTTTATCCACTCTTAAATCAGTTAATTTCACATTGTTCCTGTAACTAAAGTAAAATAAGTCATTCAAGTAAACGTTACAGAAAATATTGTTAAATAATTTTACCCGATATTCATTTCCACGACCCAATCTCCGGAAAATAACAAAACTGAGCTAGTCACTATAAACTATCACCTTTTTCAGTCAAGGGAATAAAAAGGGGTAGCAACAATGTTCTTAACATACCTTGTGGAAAAATAAAACATTTTAGAAAAAATTGCAATTTTTTACCTTCAGCTGTTTAGAAGTTATAAGCAGGTTAATTAGGTGAAAATATAAGTGTATACTCGGGGAATAACTTCAAAAAATATTTTAACTGTCTACTAAAAGAAGTGATACGCCTATGGATTACGAACGCTTTATTATTTTAATACTCTCTCATACATAAAAATGGACTATAGTACATACCTATAATGATGTAGGGTGATTAAAGTCAAATTTATTTCATTATTATTTAATGTTTTAGATTCCACGAGATATAACTTTTTAGGTTAACCAGATGATTGAAAAACTGGAAATATATTTTTTTAATTGCTTACTTCCGGAGTTAGTAGATCCGAGGTTTCTCAGAGGATTGAAAATTCACAATAACCCACAGGATAAAATTTTGCATACATATCAAGAATAATATCAAACTATATTGTAATCATTGACAAGGGGGGTAGCCATGTGTGAGTTGAGGTAATTTTAAGGTGAAGGGTGAGAAAAAGTCCTTTATATCTCACAAGGAAAGTCAATGTTTAATTGTTTAACAAAACATTGAGTGCGACCGGTTTCGAAGTGTCATCACTTCATCTTCAGGCTCGCCTAGTGGAAAGGAGAATATGTGTTGTAAAGTGTGTTATCTTGGAAACAAAACGATATATAAAATAATAAAAAAGATATCCACATGCGTCATTTTCTTCTTTTATTCTTCAGTTGCTTCACAACAGTTAACCCAGTCATTTCTTCTTCTTTCTTCTTCCTACAACATCACATACACTTGGTGATTGGTTCATGGCCCAAATCTTATATAACAGATAATAAATAATTCTTCACTCATAGTTTACATCTTATTAACTATACCCTGTCATAAGTTTACCCAAGAATTTTTTCGTTATAATACTTACCACCACCTGTAGAGGTCTTAACTTGACAGGTCTCCTTTCAAAAAATGTTAGTTTTTTTAAAAAACAACAATGTTTAAAATAGGCCTTATCTTTTAATCTGTTTAATGTATGTGATTTGTTTTTGTATAGTCTTGAATATTTTAAATTTTTACTATAATTGACTAATATTTGTTTTTTCAAATATTTTTAACTTTTTATTACGTGTAAATCGGTTCATTTTACAATTTATTTCAACCCAAAATTGATTAAACTTGTTTTTGTAGTATTCCCTAGTGGATGGAGAGTATGGTGAGTTTTCTCTTTTTTATTATTTTATATATCGTTTTGTTTCCAAGTTAATACACCTTACACCACATATTCTCCTTTCCACTAGGCGAGCCTGAAGATGAAGTGATGACACTTCGAAACCGGTCGCACTCAATGTTTTGTTAAACAATTAAACATTGACTTTCCTTGTGAGATATAAAGGACTTTTTCTCACCCTTCACCTTAAAATATATTGTAATCTATTCCATTACATTACTTAAACATTTGCGATCTACACAATAATCTTTTTGAAACTCTCATATTTAGTCGTTTATACAAAGAGAGTCACTTAGAACGTCACCTAATGACAAAAAGTAAATAGGTATTTTTAAATTTCGTATGCGAATCTCCATATTGCTATATTGCTACTTTTTAAAAATTCTTTTTATTTTTTACCTTTTTTCCTATGGAATGTCCTATATTTTATTACATACAGAGCGACCTAAAAGTCTGGAAACGGCCAATTATCTCGTAAATTGCTAGTCCTATTTGTACAAAATTTGGGTTACACCTATTTTGGGATACAGAGATTTCAGATTTGATATTTGCAATATTCCCAGATTTGCCGTTTCTCTTATATTATTAGCCACTTTGGTTTTTCAAATTCATCACCCTGTATTTCAGTCATTATTGCAATATCCTATTCAATACGAGTTCAACCGTATATAACACTTATGATTTTATGTAGTCTGGTAGGTCTTAAATAAATAAAACAGAAGTCTGGCAACGCCTAATTGTTTTAATAAATTTTTTAATACAAACTATTTTCAACTATATTAAAACGTAATAATTGAAAGATTGCAAACATGTTTAACATAATGGTTACTTTAACAAGTGTTCAAAATGTGCTCCATTTGTGAGTTGACAGTACCCTAATAAGTGGCGGCTCGTGATAATTGAAAATAGGTGTTCACTTTTTCCAATAATTTTATTATATGTAAGTTCGGATCAAAACTTTGTACAAGAGTCAATATCGCTGTTTTTTTTATTATTTGAGTTTGTGTAGTTATTATCTACATCATACTGTTTTCAAACACTACAACTATTAATAAATGAATATTTTAGTTAGAGTAATATTTGTTTTTTTTATAATACGTTGAAAATCATCTATAAACATTATTAGTAAGTAAACTGACTTTTCTTCATAATTTGAGATTATTTTTAAATATATATCAGGTTATGTAGAAAGCTTGACATTGATTTTTGTGTAAAAATTTAATATGAAACTTTACCTACCATTTTTTAGTTTTTATTGTAAGTTTAATCATTTTCACAATTTGTCACAGATGTCAAATAAAAAATATATTTTTTAAATACCTTTTATTGGCAAATAAAATAAGAACTAAAATGTTTTAAATGTTTATTTTATAAGATCAGTCCCATTACAGTACATAATATTACACATACACAGACTAGAATAAAGATATACAGGGTGGCTCACGCTCAACGGGACGGAACTTTATGGGAAAACGACCAAAGATATAACAAATTCGTTTGGGAGGAATACGTAGGTTACAGACGGCTACAATTTAAAATTTGTTAGATGTATACAGGATGTCCCACATAAGAGAAAATATACAAAGTTATATTATTTTTATTGGAACACCCTGTTTTTATTTTAGAATTAAAAACTACATCAAAAATAATGTCAGTTAACTAAAGGTTCCCTATTACTATTATTATTAGTTTTCGATTTATTTGAATTTTTAAGGAAAAAAGTCTCCCAGAAATTAATTGTTTACTCTTGTTTGAATAATTTTTAATGAACTAATTTTTTTTCATTTATGTGGGACATCCTGTATACATCTAACAAATTTTAAATTGTAGCCGTCTGTAACCTACGTATTCCTCCCAAACGAATTTTTTATATCTTTGGTCGTTTTCCCATAAAGCTCCATCCCGTTGAGCGTGAGCCACCCTGTATAACGTCTGGCATTTTAAATGATACTCTTCGCAGTTTAACAGGCCCTTAACCCCCATTTTTAAGCAGATTGTTTTCACAATCTATAGGCCTCATCTCCTTATATATCTTGATTTTTACTAAAAATTTCATGTTTATATCGCTTTTCATTTTTGATTTTTTTTAATTTCAACCCCCCTTAAATCCTCCATATTTAATCAGATTTTTTTTATAATGAAAGAACTTCTCCTTTAAGATTGATGTTTGCTAAAAATTTTAAATTTTTTAGTTAGGATTTTTTTTATATTTTTTACCCCCCTTAACTTCCCAATATATTCATATTTTTTTCAGTATCAATAGGCTTTATCTTCTTATAAAGCTTCATTTTTACTAAAAAGTGCATATCGATAGGTAAATCGGCTTCATCTGTATTTTTAAGTTATTGTTTAATAATTTTAGATAGCATTTTAATGTTTTGATATGTACTTATAGGTTTCATTAGGCAGATCATGTAGATATGTGGGATATGACTTGTTAAGTGCCATTTTGAAGTAGTCTTTGGGTGGTCTTAGACACTTGTTACAGTTCGCAATTTATCGTTGCAATATTTATATAAAATTTAATAATTTAATAATAAGCTTAACTGTCGATAAAAGAAAACACAAGATTGTTCAAATTATGTATATTAATTTTCTATAACCTGTACCTGAATGTAACAGTTTGACATCAATTGTCGACCTTGACCTTCCTTCTGCTCTTTTATGAATCTAATTGCAATTGTTCAAATTCCAAATTACTTTTTGCTAAAATCTACATTCACTTTCATTTATTCAAATTTAAGTTCAAGGCCAAGGTCATTTAGTCCTAAAATATGGTAATTTGTTGGCAACCTTAGATTGTCTTTCTGGTTGAAGAACTTCCTTCCTCTTCTGTTCTTTTTCAATTAGCTTTCTTTGGTCCATGTGGTACCTGAAAATTCACGAATTTTATTCGGATTATTTGGCTAATAATATAAAGAGAAAGTTTACCTTTAAAGTATATTTGTCATTATAGACAGCAACTTGTTGTGGAAATATTACTTTTCTTCCAAAGGCCACCTAACATCTACGGCCTCCTTGTTTGTATCCATTCTGTAGAGCTTCTTGTGCCACTCCTGTAGTATTTAGTGGCTATTATTTAATTTGGACACACTATCGTCAGTGCTTGGCTTAGCGGTTCCAGTAAAGGAAGTAACCCTTACTATAGTTCACCACTTCCTGGTTAGCTTGTTGGCCCATCCCTTAGTAACCGATTAATAACTCTGACGAGAACAACCCCTGGATGGTAGATCATCAGGAAACCAGCTCTATTTTAGCCACGCTTAGCTTCCTTGTTTATATATTATTGCTAAAAACATTACCATGCATCACCTTTCTTTACATATATTTAATAACATCATTGTCATAGTATTATCTTGTATATAAATCATAATCTTTAGTATTATTACCTTATTACATTAAAAGCTGTTTCGCATTCTAACTATCGAATAGTTTTAGTTTAGAAAATCTAAGTGGGTATTGTATTTTATCTACCCTTACTTTTGTTGGTTGTTTTGGCATGGCTTATTTAGTTTCTCATAGAACCTAAAATAAAATATATATTAGATAAATTATTGTATATAGTATAATAAGATTTAGGTATATTTTTAGTATTGTTAAATTTATGTTCTTATACACTTGTTCGTACTTACCTTGTGATCGATTGGTACGAAACGGGCACCGAAGTCATTTTAATATTATAATACATTTGCTGGATTTGTTCCACTTTGCTAATTAGACGACTGGCCAGTTTCTTGAGTATTAAAAGGTTAAACCATAAGCTTGTTTATTTTTCTACGACCCTATCTCTCCGATTATTGTAAATAAAATTAATTGAGCTAGTCACTCTTATCTCAAGTGAGAAGAGCTGCATTACAACCCCAAACCTTGGGGCAACGTAGCACACTGAAACAAAATATAAGTTTTTTGATAAAAAAAAAACAGTTGTATATGAAAAAAAAATCAACATAACCTTAAAAATTTTAATTTACATTGCCTTATAGTAGTTTTTCGTAATAATACTTTCAATTTTTTTAAAGATACAGTTCTTAATTAAACACATTTTTTTAAATAAGCACAATTAAAATAATCTTATGGAATGGAATGACACTAATAACAGTGACAGTTTGCTTGATTTGATACAGTGTTGCCAGAATATCTTTTTGTTATGTACCAGATTTGTCTAAAAAATGTACCAGATTCCTTAAATTTATCAGATTTTTCAAATTCTATTTGCAATAACATCTAAATTCATTGAGGAGGAAAAAAGGGGGTGTTTATTGATAACGAACCCAAACAAGGAACATAGTATATATATAGTTTACACGTGAACACTGATGCACTCAGAAAGTACTACATCTAATACAATTGTGAATTTTACTAGACTGGCAACACTGGTTTGGCAACATTGTTTGTGAGCGGCGCGCCAATTAGTGTGTTCTTTGACAGTTTGAAGGATCTGTTGGCGTGTTGTCTTCTCTTTCTAGCTATATACATTTGGCATATCGTCTCACTCATGTTAGGCTCACTCATCATAATGCGCCACAGACACAGTATACTTAGGTATACTGTGCCACAGAGATGCGATCAGCCAGAGGACAATGATATACCAAAAAATATAGATTAACACATATGAAAATAAAAATATTAAAATTAAATTTATATTTTTATTTTATTTATGTAATTTTAAAATAATGTGTTTTTATTAAATTTAACTGGGTGTTCACTGCACAAATAAACCAATAGAGAAACCGCCCCTGACTCTAATTGATGGTAGAATGTGTTTACCACATTTCTCCATGACTGTTTTATTTATTTAAGACCTTCCAGACTGCATAAAATCATAAGTGTTATATATAGTTGAACTCGTATTGACTGGGAGATTCCAATAATGACTGAATATACAGGGTGATGAATTTGAAAAACCAAAGTGACTAATAATATAAGAGAAATGGCAAATCTGGCAACATTGCAAATATTAAATCTGGAATCTCCGTAACAACCACCGTCACTTAGAAAGTAACTGTTGTCACTAAATACTAATGTAGTGGCCAAAAGGACTCTAGTCATCAACGGGGTGTACACTGTAAGTGTAAAGGCAGCGACTGTCACCAGCCACAGTCAGGGGATAAGGTCCTTAGAGCTTATTCACTCTCACCGTGACAAAAAAAAGGAAAAAAAGAAAAAATAAAATAATAGGTTTAAAATAAAAGAATTTTCCCCCGTGATGAATAGTGCGAGCGGATTAAAGAAATGGTTTGGCAAACTGACAATAGGCACCTATAGTCCTTACTTGGGGGTAGGTTCGCCGGGGCTTCGCAAAAGTGCCCGGAGTGTCTTTTGACAAAAGGGGAAGGTAGACCTGATGAAATCGAATATATTTTGGTTAAGAAATAAAAAAGAACATCTAAATAATTATTCAGTTATCTAACTCTGGACTTTGTTAGATAGCTTATCTGAACTAGGGGTTGTTCCTCTTATAGAACTCGGGCTGAACTCAACAACTCTTAACACACATAAGATAAAAACAGGTGAACGATTAACAACTTAATATATTTAGCTCAATATATTTAAACATGTAACAAATTTTAATCATAGACAAAAAACGATCAAGTAATACAATATGCTTGGAGGTACAAGATCCACCCTGAGGTTCTCGCCTGATTCGGTAAATCAGTCGACGATAACAAAACACCGATAAATAATGTAAGAATAGATAGCAAAATAATGTCACAAATCTCGTTGGATCTTGTAGCTACCAAAGTCAAAAAAAAAAAACTATATCACTTTCTATTAAAATCTACGATGAGAGGTAACAAAATAATTTGGCAAAATGAAAAAAAAAGAACTGTCACAATTTTAATGTAGTGAAAGAGGAAGGCTTACCTTGCTCGAAACGTAGTTTCGATTTCACTAAGTTTAAATTGATTGGCTGATATTTATTATTAAATCACAATTTAAAAAAAATTACTTTATAATTCCCGATATACGATTTATCGGCGTCGGTGGGTAGTCGGACAGCGTAACGTCCGGCCCACTCAGTAACTGTAGGTGTACCCCAAATTCTGTACAATTAGGACTAGCAATTTACCAGATAATTGGCCGTTTCCAGACTCTTGGGCCACTCCGTATAGATTATATTTAAAAAGTTAAGTGTTTTATATTTTGCACTACTGATATGATCTGAAATGAATACTTTGGATACTACAGTCCTACAAAAACACGTTTTTGAACCTTTTATCACTGTTGTTTAAAATTATAGGTCTAAATTGGAAAAAACGATTCATGTCTTAATAATAATAATAATAAATTTTATTTGTGTGGCTTTGTAAATAGTCACGAGATTTTTTATTAATTTGTATGAAATTTTGATTTTACTAAAAATATTTAGATAAACACTTTCACACCACTAAACACTAAAAATACTTCGCGATTGATTGCTTCTTGGTAGAAATGAGTGCTTTAAAATTTTACAACGATATGGCAGCACTTTGCAGAGACATTTTAGGAAAAGGTGGGAAAGCATTTTATATAAAAACTATTTGATATTTATTAAAACCAAAGCATAAAATTTTCATAGATTTAATACTAAATGGCGCCGAAAATTCTTTTTTTAATTTTCCGTTTAAAAATTAACAAAATAAATATTTATCGATGGTTTAAAAAAAATTCAAGGCTTCTCCGCCCTAAGTTTGGTAATTATTAATACTTCTTGAAAATATCACAAAAATCGAACTAAAAATAAAATCGTAAAATGCTTTTCAAATTTTTCAAGGTGTTCGGTTTGCTCTTAAAAAGCTGTTTTATTAATTTCTCATCGTTCAGCAGAGCTTAACCTTTTAACATTTACTATCTCTTGGAATCCCTAGAAGACGATTATCAAGTACATGCTGTGTATACAGATTTTAAAAAAGCCTTCGATAGGGTTAACCATAAAGTTTTAATTAATAAGATGCAGACTTTGGGAATTCAGGGGGAACTGCTTGAATGGCTATCTTCTTACTTACTGAAAAATACAGATAGTGCGTATTCAGGGCTTTCAATCATTAGGAATTAAAGTATCATCAGGTGTATCTCAAGGTTCATACTTGTGCCCTCTTCTATTTAATTTATATGTGAATGATATTGCGTCCTGTTTTGTCTTTGCCCTACTCCTAATGTTTGCAGATGATTTAAAATTATATATGAGAATAAAGAATGAATCTGATTGCATAAAACTGCAAGCTGATTTAGATCGTCTCAGCAACTGGAGTGAAATCAATGGAATGGAACTTAATGTTAAAAAGTACCATCAAAATGGTCTTCAGTCGTAACAGAAGTCCTACAGAACAAATAATCTACAATATTAATGGTTGCCCTTTGGAATCGGTATCTCAAGTTAAAGATTTGGGTGTACTCCTCGATTTCAACTTATCTTACGTACCCCATATATCAATGGCAGTCTCAAAATCACTTCAAATGCTAGGCTTTATTAAACGTTGCGCTAAGGATTTTTTAGAGGTATCATCCAATTAAAATATTGTTTTGTTTACTTGTGAGGCCCCATTTAGATTACTGTTCATGTATTTAGTCCCCCACTACAATGTTCATATTCAAGCTATTGAAAGAGTTTGTGAAATTGTTATTAATAAGGTTGCCCCTATTCAGACATGTAAGTATAACCCTAATATACCATGGTTTGATAATGAGGTTTACAATAAAATTAAAATCCGAGATAATGCTTACAAGTCTTGCAAATCATGTGCAGAACATCAAAAGCTGAATATGCGGAATAAATTTAAAAAATGGAGAAATAAAAAAAAAATGTACTTATTATTTTAATAAAATTGATTGTTTCAAAGAAAATCCTAAAGAGATGTGGAAAACTTTAAAAAAACTAGTAAATGATGTAACTGACCATGTTCAATTTAGTGATCAAACAGGCCATACCTATTATCCTTTATGATAATGTTGACATAGCAACTAAATTTAACAAATATTTTGTTGAAAGTATTATGGATATTATTGGAAGTATCAATGCAACTGTTCCCTGGCATAATCTAAACAATAATTTATACTTACCATTTCACAACTTTAATTTACTAACTTTACTTACATGACTTATATAAAATTTTGAACTCATTAGATAATAAATATTCTGCATTTAATATTCTTAATTCTAAAGTTCTAAAGGAAGTGTATGCAACAATTGGGCACATTATTTTAAACTTAATTAATACCTTACTTGATACTGGCAAAGTTCCATCTCAACTAAAAATTAGTACTATTTTTCCAATTCAAAAAGTTAATAATACCATAAAATCGGAAGAATTTAAGCCTGTAAATACTCTCCCGTCAATTGAAAAGGTATTAGAGCTGGTTGTGTATGAACAACTACTTAAACATGTTAATAATAATTCTATTTTAATAACCAACCAGTCTGGGTTCAGAAAAAAGTATTCCTGTGAGTCTACATTACAGTTAATGATGAGTAAATTTAAAAATGATATGGATGAGAATAAATATGTAGTAGCTGTTTTTTTTTTAGACCTGAAACGTGCATTTGAGATTGATTGGGGTATTTTACTTAAGAAAATTCAATAATATGGTGTAGGTAGAAAAGTATACCAGTGGCTGAATGATTATCTGCAAGGTTGTAGACAAAAAGTACATTTTAACAATCAGATATCACCCGAGATTAACATTGACACAGGGGTTCCGCAAGGAAGTGTCCTAGGGCCGTTGATTTTTAAACTATTTTTAAATGATATTGATATTGCCGATGACACTCTACTAGCATGCTCTGATATAAATTTAATGAGTGCAATCGAGAAAATAAATAAAATACTGGAGAAAGTTGCCCAGTATTTTCAACTTAACAAATTGAAATTGAATGTAACTAAAACAAAAGCACTTATTTTTACAACTAAACATAAATATAGCTTACTTGATATCAATGATGTTAATTTACAAATAAATGGTGACAAAATCGCAATAGTCCCAACTATTAAGTATTTAGGTATCCAGTTAAATAATCTACTTACTTTTAATGATTTCTTTAATTATATTAATAAAAAAAATTGAAAAAAATATTTCTTCTCTAGAATTTCCAATAACTTGTCTACTTCAACTAAAATAACAGTATATAATACAATTATTCAGCCTCACTTCGATTATTGTGCCTCCATTCTTTATTTATTTAATCTTAAGTTAAATCTACTTCAAAAACTACAAAATCGAGGCATACGCATAATATTAAAAACTAATCGTCTTACACCAATTGCCACAATGTTAAATTCTCTTCAATGGTTTTCAATTCAGCAAAGGTTGTACTACTTGACAATTATGTTTATAAAATAATTTATTCTTTGACTCCATCCTACTTTCACAAATTTATTTGTTATCATGGGGATATTCATGATTACAGCACAAGATCAACTAACGATATATACATTAAAAAAGTTAATTATTTGAAATCACAAGCATTGCTATTGTATAAGGGTTTCCAAGAATATAATGAACTGCCCAGGGGCTTGAAGGATTGTAATTCATTAGCAAGTTTAAAAAAAAATTAACAACTTTTATTAAAACTGACTGTATTTGATTTTAACTTTTATATATTTGATTATTGCTTTTTTATTCATCTTTTTTAATATTTGGGTTCATGCTTTCAACTGTTATTTGTTGTATTTTTAATTAAGGCTGTCTCAACTCAAGATTAAAAGTATCTTTGTAATGTGTAACAAATTTATTTTTAACTCAGATTATGTTAATGTTAATACTGATTATCTTTAAGTTTTAAGTGTACTGTATTTGTATTTCTATAATATTTTTTTGGATATTAGGTTTATCCCACTTCAATAAATATCTATCTCAGTCTATAATCAGCGTTTTAAGACCTTAAAAAATGCAACAAGTTATGCAAATTTAATACCTTAATTTAATATACCTTTCTTGTTATCTGAACATGGATATTTTTAAATTTGTCTCATTTTCCACTTACATTATAAAAAAACATTTAAAATATTACCTACTTACCTCCTTTTTTACACTCTTATTGAACAGTTTTTATAATTTGATGTACACGATAGCTTCAAAAACCTGGTTGTTTTTACATCCCTTCCATAGAAAAATAAGTTAATGCAAGGTAATTCAGCTTAATGCAGAGTAATATGAAAGTAATTCAGCGTAATTCATAGTAATATGAGACTACTGCAATGTAATTCAGAACAATGCAGAGTACTACAGCATAATACAGAGTACTGGAGCGTAATGCAAATGAATTTGTACCACTAATGCGATTAATGAATGACCCCTCCCATCTACCAGATGTTTTATTTCATTTTTAATGATTTGTCAAATCTTATGTTTACGATTACATTTTGTGTGTAAAAGGTGTGGTTTTAAAATCCTTAATGTTAATGTGTGATTAAAGTAAACGAGCCTTAAGAAGTATAATTTTCGAATTTAAAAATTAAGCTTAGTTCAGCTTTGGTAATCAATTAATAAACACTTACCCTTTTGAGAACGATACTGCTTTCTTCTCTTTTTTATTTTTGTAACATCTGCGTCATTTTTTAACGTATTTGATATCCTTTCATTTTCTTCACTGTCACACAACTCGGTCAAACTTTCTTGATATTCAGTATTTTCATTTTTCAAAGTCGGTAAATCACAATGTGTAGTTAAATGTTCAAGTTTAGACTGAATATATTCATCAATATTTTCCTTGCTATTTCCGATATCCCTAGGTTTAACTTCACTAATGTCCTCGAGTTCTCTTTTAATAGTTATAGCACAAAATCCCACTTTTTTTCCAGGCGAAGAATCGCTGTTAATATTTGGCAGCAAATCCGAACATTGTTCAATAATTTTAGCCTCTTCACAATCGATAATTTCTTCTTTAATTTCAACATTTTGTCCCGGAGTATTGGTTTCAAACTCATCAAAAATATCGTCAACATCTTCGTCTTTATACGTTTGTTCAGAAATAAGATCGGGTTTGTTTTCGAAATTACCTTCACGAATATCTAAACGTTCTTCTTGTTCTAGATTCATATTCATCATTAATAGAACAATTAAATAAACGATACTAGTTTACTAATTATTTTGGATATAAATGTTTCTATTCTTGTTTTTATTATGCACACCATGGAGGAAGGATTATTATGCACACTAAACACAAACAAAAAATAAAATGAGAAAATTGACAAAAGACACGGCAAACTTCAAACGTCAGCTAGGGCCAATGATCTATATAGTTATATAGATTCATCGCCCATACGCAGTGTTGTTCTTGGGCCGAAAGAAATTGTAATAGACAGGCGCACAAAAACGTAATAAATATCAGTTAAAAGCCCAGTATAAACCTTAGATAACTTACTCTGAGGCAAGGTCGGTGGATTCGATCATGTATTGGAATAGATACGCCTTGTTTACATAAACAATTGTCGTATGATAATAAGGTCCACAATCGCATGCATAACAAACGGTGGTACCAGCAGAGGTTGCCACAGTGTCACTTTCGGTTAAACGTATAAGGATAATAATTATTAGTTCCCAATGTTTCAAGGTTCGAAATACTTAATATGGAGCTTAATATTTAACAGTTCATTTAAGAATCTGGATCATATTCATAAAATTTCTCATTTAATATTCTTCTGCATTGAATCGGTATTTAAATTAGATGTTTTTAGATTTTTTTCACTACGATCCATCGGTTTAACCATTAAATACTATATTTTAACTGGACATTTGGCAACCCTGTTTCTGTATGTTTTTAAAAGTGTCATTCGGTGTTTTATTTTAGTGAAATATTCTTGTTTTATTTATTTATATGAAAGAAATTATTTACAAACGTGATTATATATTTCAAAATAGTAAAGAGATGCATAGTTTTCCGAACATTTTGGACCAAAAACACCCAAAAGCAATGCTTTGCTATTTTCACAGGTAGGTTATGTCAAAATCAATCTCATGAAATGTAAATAATGTAGATATCCATGGGCGTAACAACTGTGCCAGGGTTTTTTTTTATTTCTTGATATAAAAATACCTAATTTTAGAAACTGGCTATTTTATGGTATATACGTTTACACGTTTCCGAGAGACATTGTCTAATGTCATTGTGGCTGAACAACTTGAAAATAAATGTCTCCCAGTTCTAGTTTAATAAACACAAAGTAATCTTTTTTTATTATACTAAACCCATTACTGAAAACTTATAATTTTTTTTAGTACATACTTCGTTAAGGGAAGTAGTATAGAAAATGTATATGTGGGAACGTATGATGATTATATTCGCTCAGTGTGAAGTTATGGTAGGGGAAGCAAAAGCGATACTAGCGCAAGCTGCAGATAATTCGACCACTTTAGGGCGATATTTTTGTAATTTTAGCGTATCAAATACACGTATACATTTTACTTTTTTTGCAAAAAAGAAGTAAGAACAATGTAATAAGCAACCGTAATTGGTGTGTACTAGAAGTAGAATCTCCCAAGGTATTTATATATTTTTATCTTCTAAAAAGTAAGTTTTCACTTCTTTTACAAAATTAAATTATTTTTAAATTCTAAGATATTTTCTAATTTATTCTTTTTTTTTAATTTATTCGGGTTCTGTGAATTAGAAAAGGAAACATCAATCCACGTCCTGCACCAACGTGAAAGCCTAACTAGATTGAGATTTCTTATACTAGATGAAGAAAAGCCAGACACATGTAACTACATGCATGTGGATGCCACTGTCAAGGAAAATAAGTCTAATAAAAAAGTCCAAGCTTAGATGACATACTCTAAAACAAACGGAGTCCCATAGATCTGAAAAGGTCGCGATGGACACGGACACATAATGTCAAACTCCTTTTAAATCTAATATCTAAGCTACCCTTATTTTTGACAGAAGCTTCGTGACATGCCACTCATATTTTGGTAAGCCTTTTTTGTACAATTCATCATAATTTTTACGTAAGAGTCTTCAGTATTCTAAGAAATTCATGTATTCGTTTAATTAGGCATTTAGAAGCAAATTGATATGAAAATATTGTTTATTATTCGCACTCATAAGGAGCCTGTATAATAATTGCAAATGGTTACAACGTTGCCAACTGTCAGTTAAAATGTTGAATATTGCATAAAACCATGGAAGTGACTCTACTTTCGAAATATCGGGATACAATTTCATGACAAAATAATCAAAACGATAAACCCCCTTGGATTATGGAGGAACATAATGATCCCATATGCACGGGGTACTGCCTAAATATAACCAATGGGTTTTGAATTGTAAACAATTTTACTGCACGTAAATATACTAAATACTTATGGTATCTAATACCGACCAATTTAAAATGAGTTGTTTACATGTAGTAATTATTAAGGTAGTTCACGCGCGACAGTCGTACACAAAAATATCGCCAATAGTTTGAGATTCTCAATGCTGAAAAATGTTATTTTTGTAAGAGACTGAACATAACACATGTAAGCTTATGTACGGATGCGTTATTATTTCAAGTAAAATCCATCCGGCAACGTCACAAATATAGGAATGGTGCGATATCAAGTGTATACCTATAGAAATTTTGTGACTTCCTCAAACTAAATTTAATGTTTTGGTTTAAACAGAAGAGTCGATTCCAGTTCTCAAATACAGTAGACAAATTAATTTTTCAAGAACACTTCACGAGGTTATTGTATCATTGTACCCCACTACGCGTCGACTGCTTTAAACATATTTTTCTTTTAAAAATCTTCTTTTTACCAAAACGGTCGAAAAATTCAACGTTTTTTTGGCAAATTATATAACTTTTTGATTTACATTACATTAGTTTTTAAAAAAATATAGTAAGAACCGTTTTCAAAATATCTTGAAATAAATGCATTGCTTATGTACATGACAGGCTTTAAGACTGTTAATTATGCACAATTTCATTGTTAATATCTCGTTTTACAGACGGTCAAAAATTTTTTTTTTAGTTGGTACGCAAAAGACATTTTCTTTAACCTTATATTTTAATTTTATTGAATTCTTAAGAAAAGCCATCTTGCGAATGAACTACTTTAAATATTATTTTAAAAAAATGAAAATAAATCTTGAAGCTTATTTTTAATTATATATAATATGTACCTATTTATTGTAGGTTTTTATTTGCATTTAAATTTTTAAAAAATAGCCATCTATCCAAATAAAACCATTTTAAATAAGGGATTCTTATTATAGGTATTTAAAAATATCAGAAAATGTCAATCGACGCTACCAATTTTAAATTAGTCACACCACTTCATGCATTGTCAGAATTGTTAAAATAGAGAACAAACACAATGCCATTATTTCTTCTGTTCCCTCTAACTTGTGTACGGCAAAATTTTGCTACTTTGTAAATAATAAAGTTCAGTAATCTCCGTAATTAGGGAGAGTATTATTATTATAATTATTATTTGTGTATAACTATTTTTGGTTGATAAATAAAATGCTTTAATTGGTCTTTATTTTATTTCATAAAGGAAGGTATTTAGTCAGAAATATGTATAATATTCTTGCTTCATTTATAAAATGGGTTTTTCACAATATTTTTCTATTTTCTTTTCTCCTTCATCAGTCAAGCTTTATAGTAGGTATATTTACTCAAAATGTATACAAATTGTTTAAAGTACAAAATTAATAATCCTATAAAATTGAATAATTAATATACAATATGACAAGCCTGTGCATGGTCTATGTAGTATCATAATACTGTGAAAAACTATTCTTACATTGAAAGTTAAAAATATACGCTATAAAACAATATTTTTAAAATTATGTCCATCCGCTTTCATCTAGCATTTTATAGTAATTAACAATATATAACCCCTTCCATACGGTACGGCACTGCTAAGTTCTCCGTTTGTATACCTTTCCTCTCTCCCCGTCTATATAATCATTAAACCCATTACTTCCACAGGTAAGGCGTATCTATCCTAATACATGATCGAATGTCGGTGGAGTAGGATAGGTTGCCTGGTAACGCTGACAGGTGACAAGCGCGAGAGGTTGGCATGACGTCATTTGTTTGCCAGATACAGATAACTCGTTGTTTTGATTGTTTTTAATTGAAATTTAAGTGATTTTTAATGTGGTTGTTCAAAATTTATTGAATTTGATCGGCTAGTAAATGTGTATTTTTGTACGTAGTAGCAGTTAAATTAAAATTATAACTTTAAAGACTATATTTTTGTTGTTTTATGGTTTTATGTTGAAGCCATAAGTGTAGTGTACCAAGTTGGAATAAAATTGGACTTTATTTATTCTAGAATAATTTTTATATTCAACAATTGAAATAGTCAATTTTCATAAAGGTAGATATGTTTAAAATTAATTTAAAAATAGCTATACCTACTTTCTTAAAACAAAAAAATAGATACATACCTAGGTAACTTATTAACATGAATATTTTTTTAGATGCCTGGTGGAGTTGTTTGTAGTATATCAATGTGTAAAAATAACTCTAAAAAGGCAATGGAAACTGGAGATAAACTTTCCTTTTTTCTTTTCCAAAAGATCTTAGCATTCAAAAAGAATGGGTAAGAAAATGTTATCGGAAAGATGTATGGCATGTTGCAAATAAAAGAATTTGCAGCAAACATTTTAAAGCTGAGGATTTTGAAGATGAGTTGAAGGCTAGAATAATGAATACACTACCAAAGCTTTTAAAAAAATCTGGTAGGGAGTTTTAGTTGGTTGATTTGGATTATTTATTTTGTTTATCTACTTTATCCTTATGAGATCTACTAGGATACCTGTGTGATATATACCTTTTTAATACCTGTTATAATAAGTAAATATTTTTAGCTGTTCCTTCATTATATCTGTTGGATGGTCAAGAGAAAGATAATGCGAGTGAAAGATCAAAGAGAATGATGCGTAAAAAAAGTAAAGTCATTGTGAAAAATCTAATCAGCAGTAAAGAACCGTCATTGGATATCCCATAACCAGCTGATGAAACTAAACCTCAGGAAGAATCCTTTAGCATTGACTTGTCAGAATTACCACCTCATAGTAAAGAAACAGAATATGATAACTTGAAATGAAAATATGAAGAATTGCAAAATGAAAACCTGTCTTTAAAGAAGAAAATAGAAAATAACGAAAATCAAGAAAAATTATTCCAGCAGCATATTTACGAATTAGAGAAACAGATAAAAAAGGGTGGCATTGATTTTGAAGACCGAGTAAAAATAGCCTTTGCAGATTTTTTGACCCCTAACCAAATTGAAATTGCTTTAAAAAGGAAAAGCAAGGCACGTTGGACCCAAGAAGAACTATCAAGGGCATTTACTTTAAGGTAGTAAATTAATTAAATATTTTAAATCCATTTAAAAATTATTATTATTATTATTATAGGTATTTTAGCAAGCGAGCATATATTTATTTGAGAACTACTTTACATTATCCTTTACCTGGATTATCAACACTGCAGCAGTGGGCTGCAAATATTAATTTAACTAATGGTATCTTAGAAGATGTTTTAAAGGTTATGGAGACTACAGGGAAGATAAAACCTCATCGCTTTAAAGCTACTGTATTGTCCTATGATGAAGTTAAAGTCTCTTCGCTGTATGAGTATAACCAAAAGGACGATGAAATAATGGGCCCACATTCCTATATGCAAGTAGGTGTTTAATAATCATTACTATTTTAGGTATTTTTTTTTTGTATAAATTATTATATGGACACTTTGTAGGTGATTATGGCACGGGGACTTCTCAATAACTGGAAGCAACCAGTATATATAGGGTTCGATCAAAAAATGACTAAAGAGCTACTTGAAAATGTCATGACTAGTTTACATGACATAAAATATAATGTTGTTGCTTGCGTCTCGGATTGTGGTGGTGGAAATCAAGGATTGTGGAAAACCATGGGCGTTAATGAACAAAAGCTGTTTGCCGAGCATCCAGTTACAAAAAAGCCAGTTTATTTTTTTGCCGATGTTCCTCATCTCTTAAAGCTCCTAAGAAACTGGTTTCTTGATACTGGTTTTGTATTGCAGGATAACACATTAATCAATAAATATCCTGTGAAAAGATTGCTAGGAGTTACAAGATCCGAAATTAATGCCTGTTACAAATTAACTCCACTACATTTAAACTGTGAACGAGCTCAAAGGCAAAATGTTAAATTGGCAGCACAATTATTTTCAAACACAACTGCTACAGCATTAAAGCATTATCTTCCAGGTGAAGACAAAAAGGCAAGTGCTACAGCAGGTGATTTTTTCCAGTTGGTTAACAACTGGTTTGATATTATGAACTCCTATTCACCCTCAACTTCAATTCCAACAAAGAAACCATATGGCACAAATTTAGCGTTCCAAGATGAATTATTAAATGAAATGGTTTCTGTTATTGGTACAATGACATGCATAGGCAAAAAAGGAATGCAAATGTTTCAGCGTGGAATAATAATGTCGACAAAGGCTATGCAAAACTTATACAAAGATATGAGACAGGAGTATGGGATTCAGTATATTTTAAGTCATAGATTAAACCAAGACTGTTTAGAAAACTTTTTTAGTCAAGTGAGTTTTAAAATATAATTTTTACTTAAATTGCATCTATTAGTTTTTTTTTTTTTAATTTCAGCTTAGATCTCGTGGAGGACTTCATGACCATCCGTCACCACTCAATGCAATATACAGAATAAGAATGATTCTTTTAGGAAAAAACCCTGGCCTGGTGATAGCACATTCAAATGTGGAAATTTCTCCAGAAAATGATGATTATTTACTAGCTAATGCTTTAAAACAAGCAAAGCTTGGTAATATAAAAATTATGCAGCAAAGCTTTAAAGATCAGCTCCCTGACAAGATGGATTCAGAAAATATTGCAGCACCCAGCAACATCCATTCAAACGATGGCCCCGTAGGAGAGTCTGAAAAAGATGGCCTAGCATACATTGCTGGCTATTTAGCCAAGAAACATAAAGAAAAACACCCAGATTTGGGAGAATATACATATAAGACAAACCAAGACATAAACCTACATAGTTATAGCCATTTTCCTTCATGGATTCAAAATTTATCTTTTGGTGGTTTGATCCAGCCATCCGATCAATGGCTAGATCAAGTCACCAAAATGGATAAATATTTTCAAATATTACATAATGATAATTTCGGTTTTAAAAAAAATATTATTACAAAATCTACAGAATATATATATATATATAGCAAAGCTAACGATGTCCCAAAAGAACTTGGTACTTCATTTTGTAGGCAAAGGGTGTTTGTAAGAATTAAGTTCCTTAATGTTAAAAAAGAGGAAAAGCAAGCAGAAAAAAGAAAGGCTTCTTCAGATACTTTACGAAAACAAAATAAAAAAATGAAGAAAATTGTGAACTAAATATTTTGTCAAATGTAGAGAAACTCATTTGCCTGTTTCTAAATTATATAAAATTTATTTATTAGTAATAAATACATATAAATAACCCATTTTGTAAATACTAAAAAATTGTGTAGAAATAATTTTATATTAAAATGTATTAAGTATAAGATATAAAAATTTGTTTTTTTTACTTAGAAATTTATTATAAACCTCGTACTATTTTGTATGTGTACAAATAAATACCTTTCTAAATATATTCCAAATTAATTTTCCTTTAAATTGGGTCTATCAAATAAAACAAACTTTATTAAAAAACAAAAAAGTAGATTGTGATTTAAAATAGGCAAATATAGAATGTGTAACAAATATGTTGAGGCATTATTATTATTATTTCAAAGAGAACTCATGAATTCCAAGATAAGTCCAGTTAATTAAATTGAATCTGTTAATTTAAAAAATATCTGCATCCTAAAACTTCAATACTTTCTGCACATCTACATTTTAACTTATTTCTACATTTTTAATCTTGTTATAAGTTCGAAATAATTTTTTTTTTCAAAATTGTAAACATACAAACCCAGCTATTTATATACTCAATGCACTATAATTCCCCTACATTTTAAATTGGGCAAACAAGTGACGTATTCCCGCGCTGTGTAGACTGCTCTCTGATTGGTCGAGAGTTACCAGGCAACCTATGCTCTCTATGAACCTTGACTCTGAGGTATAAACAGATTGCGTCGGCTTCTTTGATATCGGGGTGGTCAGATTTTCAATGACAGTTGACGTTTTTGTCGCTTATTTCTACACGGAGAAAAGTAAACTCTAAAATTGCAAATTAGGGATGTACACTTAGAAAAAAATTAAAACATGTACATATAACATTTTAATGTATTCTAGGCAAATAAATTAATCAAAATATTGTGTAACTTAAATAAATGAATTCCGGTGAAAATCTAGATGTGCCAATTTTAAAATTTTATCATTAGATTAAAATAAATTACTTTTGTATGAAAAAAGAAAGGCTTCTTCAGATACTTTACGAAAACAAAATAAAAAAATGAAGAAAATTGTGAACTAAATATTTTGTCAAATGTAGAGAAACTCATTTGCCTGTTTCTAAATTATATTGTATGAAATGTGTTAAAAATTTTTTGGTTTCTTCCTGGAACTAATAAATTAACTCAGCACCTTAATTTTTTATTTAAAATGAGGTTATGTAGGTATTTTTACTTTCCTATCTGTATACAGATATAAGGAAAGTATAGGAATCATGATTTTTTTCGACCTCGAGTTTTCGACGGATTTTTACGTTTTGAGGTCCCCTGAATCCGTTTTGACTATTTTCGCGATGATGTCTGTGTGTGTGTGTGTGTGTGTGTGTGTGTGTGTGTGTGTGTGTGTGTGTGTGTGTGTCTGTGTGTGTGTGTCTGTATAACGCATAACTCATGAACCGATACACACAAAAACACCAAATTTTAAACTTAAGCTTTGTTTCAGCGTCCAATGAGCTGATTAGATTTTGGGCAGAGTCGGAACATCTGGGGGGGTACTTTATGGGTGGTCATTTTTATATTTTATGGAATATATCTGTTATTTACGCTTGGAGAAGAAAATTTTTCAAATAAAAGTTACTTCTAATATAATTATCTATAATTTTTGTTTTATGCAAAATTTTCCTAAAATGGTCCGTATTCGAGAAATTTGACAAAATGTAAAAAAAAATTATTTTTTATAAAAATTGTTCAAATAAAAGTTGTTCGTAATATAATTCTCTATAATTTTTGTCCTATACATAATTTCTCTAAAATGGACCGTATTCGAGATATTTGAGAAAATGTGTAAATTTCGAAATTTGATGAAAACTCAAAAACGGATAAAGGAAAAAACATTAAATTTTAAACTTAAGGTTTATTTCGGCCTGACGTAAAATGATTAGATTTTGGACAAAGTCGGAACATCTGGGGGGGTACTTTATGGGAGGCCGTTTTTATATGGAATATATCTGTTATTTATGTTTGGAGAAGAAAATTGTTCAAATAAAAGTTACTTCTAATATTTTTATCTATAGTTTTTGCTTTATGTCAAAATTTCCTGAAATGGTCCGTATTCGAGAAATTTGACAAAATGTGCAAAATTCTGATTTTTATGAAAATTGTTGAACTAAAAGTTGTTTGCGATATCAATTTCTATAATTTTTGTTTATACATGATTTTCCTAAAATGGACCGTAATGGAAAAGTGCTAAATTTAAATTTTTCCGTATTTTCGTTTTCAATGAATATCTATAGAAAAATGTTTCGAGGTAGATGTATGTGTAAAATGTATATATTTAGTTTATCCTCTAAACATTTATAGAGATGCTGCAATAGGTTGTACAAAATAACCGGAAAATGCCTATATTAACTAGATAGGAAAGTCATGTGTTGGACACATCAGATTTTTTTAGAAGTGAAACAACATATAACAATAATATTTATTAAAACACACAATTACAAATTAGTAAGTTTTTAATGAATTTAAAATACAAGAATTATTTTATTTCAATTTTTGTTCTTACGTACAAATTTTTGACTTCAGATGAGTTTTAGCAAATGCCTGTTGTAAGTCACCCGTTAAGCACAATGCTGCCCAATTGCTTATATTACCTATGTATATAATTAAATACTATTAACGTCACATCATAAAAATTAGATGTTTATATTTAACGATTTTATAGTTTAAAATTTGTATAGGAAAGGTTATCTGCTGCGGGATTTAAATATTTAATGGCTAGAAGAATCAACAGTGACTGTCTAGAAAAATTTGTTGGGTCCATTAGGCAACAGGGTGGGAATTTAATTAATCCAACACCTGTACAATTCGAAAGGGCATTTAAAAAACTTTTTTGTCAAAATTATCTTCATTGCAATTCCATGAATTTTAATGAAGACCTGGACAAGCACTTGCTACAATTAGATGTAAAAAATATTGTCCCTCTGTATCCTGAAATAAATAAAAACACTCGAGAAGCTGTTTTTCTTCCTATTTACAGCTACAGGACAGAAGATATAATAGTTCAAAATCCATTTAAATATGTTTGTGGCTATTTGATCAAAAAAGCTTTAGGCATACATGGATGTGATACATTTATTAAATTTTCAAAAGAATGTGAAGATTTGGATAGTTCACAGATTTTAACATATGATTGCAAATAAAGCACTCATGGAGGCCTAAAAACTCCAAATGAAAAGTTTATTATCTATATATTTAAATTATAAAAAAATGTTATATCTATTTTTAGCAATACCTGTGTAATGTCTAGTACATCGCATAGCTTTTTTTGATATTATGAAAGAAATAGAATTTAATCATCCTTGTTCTAATTTCCCTAATACGAAGGCGTAGAAGGGCCACATAGTAAAAAAAAAATATTTCGACTTGCCGAAAATCGAGGAACATGAAAGTTAATCCTTTCTAATATGGCGGAATCATCAATTTTATCAGTCAGTAACTTAAATAAAAACAGCACAGAGTTACAAGAACGGCGAGCTGACAAGCTATTAACTGCGTGTCTTTGCAAAAGAGAATTATGAGGCGTTCCGATTGCGGGGTAGACACCATCAATTTTGAAACTTAACAGTTTTAAAAGTCGTCTTTGGACTTGTTCTAAGTTGTTAATATGAATTTGATAAAATGGATTCCAAACTATAGATGCATACTCAAGTTTTGACCTTACGAATGCATAGTAGAGGGTGGTGAGTGTAGACGGATTGGTTAAGTCTCGACTAGCTCGTACAACAAATCCGTAAAGACGAGAAGCAGCGGATATAACAGTATTTATATGCGGACCAAAAGATAATTCTCTATCAAACGTAACACCTAAATCTGTAATAGTCGTTGGTCTTTGGATGATTGTGTTGGTAATGATGTAATCAAATATTATAGGATTGGCGCTAAGACCATACGACATGACAAAACATTTCGCGGCATTAAGCGATAAATTGTTTTTAAGACACCAGTATTTAACTCTATCAATATTAGCTTGAAGACGTTCGCAGTCGGATCTGTGAGCAATGGTCATACACAATTTTAGATCGTCGGCATATAACATACAATTAACATCAATTATATCAGTGATATCGTTAATAAATAATATAAATAATAAAGGGCCCAGGTTCGAACCCTGTGGCACTCCTGATTTTGCGATATACTCAACTGATTTGAAGCCATTTATATACACATACTGCCCAGCTAGCACATAACGTTACCAAGCCTTTCGGCGATGTTGTTTTAAGGGAACATAATAAGATACCCATACAACGTAATTGCAACGTTAATGAGAAGTTGTTGAGGGAAATCAAAACCTCGCAAAACATCTATTTGTTACTTACGTATTTAACCTGCCTGTTATGATAACCCAACGTAATTAAGTAACTTGCTAAAAAAGTTTCCACGAGAAGTACTATGGACTTTCGAACGTAGCCATTCGTTTGTCATAACCAACAAAACATAAAAAAATGTCACTTGTCACTTTTTCTTGTACGTATTTCAGATTTTAAAGAAATTGGAAACTATACGTTTGAATAGTTTGGTAAGTTGTTTTCTTCTTTTCAATAAATTTTCTAATTTATTGTTTGTTGTTTTAGATGGTAAAATTTCAATTTCCAAATACAATAAAAAATAAATCATTGTAAACAAGTAGATACAATTAAATGATGAAATATTTATTTTACACGATAATAGGGATCTTATTGATGCCTTAATACTATAGAAGTAACGATATTAAACAATGAAAGTATCGATATTTAGGCACTGAATTACTGAATTACCAATACTATCGCCATAGTGATACTTAGAAGCAAGTATTGTATCGCTATGTGTGTGGTCAGAGATTATAAGGTTTGTTCAAATATTTGTACTGAAATATTTTAGTTTTTGCATGTCGTGAAACTTGGTAATATGATTAAGCGTTACCACTGTTTTTTTGTTATTTAATTATAAGGTAAATTGCCAGTTATTGACACTATAACTTGTACCAGGTAGAGTACCAGTAGAGAAAGAAAAGGTGTCGACTACAGAATATACTTTACTGATGCACTCTTGTTATTAGTTAAGTTCCCTACTCCGTCCTGTTGAATGGGGGTTGCCAGCCGTTTAACAAAAATCTTTTACTTTTTCCATACTTTGTTACTCGAGACTTATAAATATCAATATCTTTAACATAATATCGAACAGTATCGATGCCTCTACCACAAAGTATCTCACATGATACCGGTATTGATACCTTTGACCGATACTCAACCCTACTCCCAATTATAAAAATACAAAAACAGAAGTCATATACTGCCATCCTAACAAGAGAAGTCCTATCTGAAAATTTATATTTATTATCGTTTAAACCTTTTTTTGTGTAACTTTTTAACATTTTAGTACCTTTGTTACAAATAAGACATTCCTTTTCAGTATCGAGAAAGATAAAATGTAGACAAATGCACATAAAAAAAACTGCTAATTTTGCAGATAAAACCTTTCTTGCTAGAACAGCAGTATAGAAGTGCTCATGTAGTTCACTAAAGATAAATAACATTTAAATTTGTTACGTTTCAGTAAATTAAGTATTACCATTGCTGGACAGTAGTGACGTTTTGGTGGATAAATACAGCATTTCACTGGATATATATATATACCTATGCCATTTTGCTGTACGTTTGCTGCACAATACCAATTGCTGGACAAACTTTAAAAATGCTTTACAATACAGAAAAATTGCTGTAAGTATGGTCGCCCTAGTGTAATAATATTTTAATCACTAAAAATAAATTTTAAAAATATTGTGTTTTAGGTTTCCTTTGTGCTGGATTATAATTCTAGTAAAAATCTTAGGAATTTTAGAAGCTAAAGTTAATACAAAATTGGTTGAAGAAGAATATATAACATCTGAGATTATTTCTTTTTCTTTCATAGCAGAATATCATGCTAAAAAACATTGTTCTGTATAAGTTGAACATCCATTATTAAGTATAAAATTTGTAAAAGTCAAAATAAATATTATTTATTTAAAAAAACAAAGTAAGTAAAAATCAACTAAAAATAGGTGCAACGATTTAAACGAGCATATTTTTTATTATCTACAAAGTTATTTTTACGGAAGAAACTATAATTAAGTTCACATATTTATTTGTTTACAGTACGCTACTGATATATAAAGTTCTAAATGGTTAAAATATCAAAATAAAATAAAAAAGAAATTAATAAAATTGTCACAGTATAAAAATGAAGTCAATAGTGTAATAAAAGTTGACACTTTAAAAAATAAACCTTTTAAAATGTCATAATTTGAAAAATACTTATTGTAATTGGACATCAGTTGGTCTACAAATAAATTCTGTCCATAGTTAGTTCTATGAGCATTTACATAAAATAGTTTCATATGCCTAGTAAGTCTGGCAGGAACAAGGAATCTAATAAAGTGTACCAGGCTGTCACTATCAATCAAACCGTTCAATAACTTATACAGGAAAACAAATGATGCTTCTCGACATCTGCATTCCAAACTCTTATAGGTCCCTCTCAAAAATAACATCAAGATCATTTATAGTTTGCTCAAAACTTAGTTCAGAACCTGCAATGACAATCATGCATAATGATATTAGCTGTTTTATTAAACCTTATGACTTTACATTTATCAATATTCAGTTTATATCATATTAAAACTATGATTAGTACCAGTTGTAGGCAAATATCTTTTTTTAGCATCCTACAACTGCCATCTTAATAAAAATCTAGTGACTTTTGAAATATACCTTATATAAATACACTTTTTACTACTTTTGTACAATCGTGCACCATTTTAGCTACCAGTGAACCTTTGCAATATAGGTACCTTATTATACTCTTGCAAGCGTTCAGTGTTTTCGATTCTAGTGAACCTTTGAGATATTCCTTATATACCCTTTATACCAACTTTTGTCCAATTTGTCAGTGTTTTTTTTACCTATATTATTATAATACCTACCTCTACTTGTATGATATTGGTTCTTGATTTCAAAAGCTTTTTAATAATAAATTTATACAATTTTTTATTTTGTTTCCTTCAGATTTTACTATATCCTCAATATACTATTTTGAATATAGTGTATCCAAGGATGGACATAACTATACTTGTAAAGATATTTATTTTAAATTGTTCAAAAGGTCTTTTTCATAATTTCTCAACGTTAATCGTATTTATTTAACCAGCAAAAGAAATTATGAAGAAGTACTTTTAAATTTAAAATAAATATTTTTACAAGTATTGTTAAGTCCATCCGTGGACACACTGTATAATGCTGTAGAATGAATTCACATTATAACATCTATAGAAAGTTTCAGAGCAACTTTCAGGGTAAGTACCGTAAAAGTGCTAGTGTGATGTTTTCCGAACTTCACTTTTTAACTTCTGTGAGATGTGCTATAAGAGTCTTGCCGTTGCGGACATTCGGTGGTTGCAGGGATGATAGGGTTACATTAACAGTACATTGCATGCGAGCTTAAAGTGCCTAAAATTGCAGCTTATTAACGTAGATGGGATGTTTTTGTGCTAGCTGGGTGTTTACGGCTTTGAAGATAAGATGTAAATAATTTTAGGAGGGAATCATGAAATCCGAATAATTTTAATTTAGTGAGCAAGGTTCCGTGATCCAATGTGTCAAACGCCTTAGTAAAATCTGTGTATACAACGTCTGTTTGCTTTTTACCGTCAATATTCTCGGCAATGATTTGTGTTACGTTAACAAGATTAGTTAGCGTTGAACGTTGTTGTACAAAACCATGTTGATGCGGTGAAATTTTACCGCTGACGTGCAAATTAATATCGCGATACAATAAAACCTCGAACACTTTCGAAAAGTTACAAATTACAGATATCGGTCTATAATTGGTTACATCATTCTTATCTCCCTTTTTGAATATAGGACACACTTTCGATGTCTTCCACATATCTGGAACGGTAGATGTTTTGAGACATATATTTAACAACACCATTAAAGGATAAGCAAGGGCATGTGCACAGTCTTTAATCAGAAAAGCCGGAATATCATCAGGACCTCTAGTTTTCTTTGCTTTTACTTTCTTTAAAGCATACAGTACGTCTTTTTCACTAAAACTATTAATAGAAAGACAAGTAGGGGAAAGTGTCCTAAAATGACATAGCATGTAAAATGACATAGCGTCTTTTTGCTGCGTTTGAGAATCCACATCGGATGCATTTTTTACATCTCGAGCGTTTTTTTATTCACATCGGACACATCTGTCCCATTACATTTACGTATACTGAATCACGTGATCAAAGATTTTTTACATCTTAGATGCATCCGATGTGGATTCTCAAACGCAGCATTTGTGTAGCAAAAGGTAACCGAACTTCATGTTTGCAATACATTTGGTTTGCGACTATGATAGACAACAGTTAACCTCAAAAAATAATTTTAACTTGTGTAAAAACTTTTAATGTGCTCTGCTGAAAATGTGTTTTCATATCCAAATTGTATTTATTTTAAAGTGAAATCACAAAAGGATATAACTGTAAGTGTGTACTACAGATGCACATAAGCGGAATCGACGTTCAATATCAGATAAAACAAATCAGGTAAGAATAAAGGACCACGTGTTATTGCGGGTAAAATGACATAGGTATATATGAAGGTAGAATGACACACTATGTCATTTTACAACCACACTTAGTAAATCAATTTGAATTTAGAAATTGTATCATTTGTTTTTTTTTAGCTACATTATGGTAGGTAAACGTGAAAGGACATCAACCAGGCAATCTTGGGATGAAGAAGCATTGCAGAATGCTATCCAGGCTGTAAAAGGTGGTCGAATGGGATGGTTAAAAGCTGCCAAACTCTTCAATGTCCCTCAGGCCACATTAAGGCGAAGAGCAAATGATGTAAACAAAAGAGCCAAAGGCTGTGCAAAGGTTTTGGGACGATTTTCAACTACATTTAGTCAAGATGAAGAAAGAGACTTTGTTGAGCATATATTGTTATTAGAGTCTAGATTGTTTGGAATTACTACTACAGATTTAAAAAAACTTGCATTTGAATTTGCCGCTAAAAATGCTATTCCAAATAGATTTAAAGATCGTAGCGCAGGACGAGAGTGGCTGCGAGGATTTCGTATGCGACATCCAGAAATATCCCTAAGACAACCTGAACCTGTATCTGCTGCTAGAGCTATGGCATTTAATAGGCCACAAATACAAACATTTTTTAATACGTTGGAAATGACGCTGGAAAAGGAAAAAATTGATGTTGGTCGCATTTACAATATGGATGAAAGTGGCCTATCCACAGTGCAGAGACCTCCAAAAATTTTAGCAAAAACCGGAAAAAAACAAGTTGGATCGCTAACCAGCGCCGAAAGAGGCCAGCATGTAACATGTGTTTGCTGCATGAATGGTATAGGTAATTTCGTGCCGCCAGCTCTGATCTTCCCTAGGAAAAATAGAAAGGAAGAACTTCTAGATGCTTTACCTCCAGGGTCTTTGGGATTATTTCACGAAACTGGATGGATGACAGCTGATACCTTCGTTTTGTGGTTAGAGCATTTCCAGAATGTTGTTAAGGCATCTCTCGAATCAAAAGTTTTATTACTTCTGGATGGGCATACTAGTCATAAATCACTGAAAGCATTGACTTTTGCCAAA
Source organism: Psylliodes chrysocephalus (assembly GCA_927349885.1). Lineage (NCBI taxonomy): Eukaryota > Metazoa > Arthropoda > Insecta > Coleoptera > Chrysomelidae > Psylliodes > Psylliodes chrysocephalus. The sequence goes on from OV651823.1 coordinate 40,306,111, forward strand.
AACAATGGAATCATTATGTTGTGCTTCCCTGCGCACTGTACCCATCGTATGCAGCCGCTGGATGTCTGCTTCTATGGTCCTCTGAAGATATTTTATAATCAGGAATGTGCACTCTGGTTGAAAAACCATCCAGGACGAGTAATCACACAGAATCAAATCGGTGAACTATTTACTGCTGCTTATGGGAAAGCAGCAACAATAAGAAATGCTACAAGCGGATTTTTGAAAACTGGTATTTGTCCATTCAACCCAAATATTTTCCCAGACGAATTTTTTGAGCCGGCTGAGACCACAGATAGATTAATGGAACCAAGCAGCACAGAAGGAGAAACATCTAATCATAGAATAGAGTCAGTCAGCAATGAAATAGAAGAAAGTGGTGTTACGGAAAAACCGATGCAACAAGAACAAGATGAAATTCGCAGTAAAGAAAATGATGCCAGATATGATCAGGAGGATAATAATACAAAAGAAAATATATTTAAAAAAAAAATTAGCCTGCAGGAAATTTCTCCACTGCCCATAGCAAGTGGAACTAGAAAAAGGAAGACTAGACAAACAATAACCGGAGTTTTAACAACCACTCCTAATTTGGAAGAACTCAAGCAGAAAGAAGAAAAGAAAAGGCAGGGGAATGTTCGTCAATGCAAAAGGAACATTTTAAGTAAGCCTAGTACCACTGCACAAACAGAAAGTGAAGAAGAAGAAGAAGAAGAAGAAGAAGAAGAAGAAGAAGAAGAAGAAGAAGAAGAAGAAGAAGAAGAAGAAGAAGAAGAAGAAGAAGAAGAAGAAGAAGAAGAAGAAGAAGAAGAAGAAGAAGAAGAAGAAGAAGAAGAAGAAGAAGAAGAAGAAGAAGAAAAAGAAGATCCTTTTGCAGCCGAGGACAATGAAGATGACGCGGTTTGTCTTTACTGCAATGATTTGTTTAAAAATTCGCGGTCCAGGGAGCCTTGGATTTGTTGCATGAAATGCAAGAATTGGGCACATTGTAAATGTGCGGGAGTGTCCCTGAAGCTAAAAAAAATTCATTTGTGAAATTTGCGAAGATTGATTTCTTATTTTGTTACTTTCTCTACGTATTTTTTATGTTAAATTGTTTTTACCATTTGTTTTGAGCATGTCATTTTATACCCTATGACTGTGTCATTTTACATACATACATGTTGTATACATAGTGTAAGTTTTTTTTTTTATTTTTTTACTAGTTTTTAATAGATATGAGATGTTTTTGTTCAAGCGTATCAATAAAGTATTTTCTAAGGAATGTGTAATATTTTTTCCAGTCCGATATTTCGAAGGGTCTCTGCAAAAACGAGTCTCAAATAAAAAGTATGTCATTTTAGGACACCTTCCCCTATATTGTTGTGTATCATCAGCTGTAAAATATGGATCCGACGACTGAATGAATGATTGTTGAAAGTGTTCGGCAAAACCATTTACAATAGAATTAGGATTATCTAAAATAATATTATTATAACTCATATTATTAGGTACGGAATTAAAACCCTTCGTCCTATTCACAAAAGCCCAGAAACTAGAAGGATTCGTGGTAATATTTGATTCTGCAGACTTAACAAATTCTTTATAAGACTTATCTACATCTAGTTTGATTTGAGCCCTTAACCTAGCAAACTCTATGTACGCAGATGGGTCACTATTTCTCTTATATAGACGATGGTACTTTGTTTTTTTACGAATGAGACCAATAATATTATAATTAAACCAAGGTGGGTAAATTTTAGAAGACTTTACAGTGGTTTTAGGCACACACCTATCGAACACATTGTAAATTTTTCCGTAAAAGTACGTGCATGCATCATTAGCATTTTGAAATGCATCTAAAAACGTCCAATCATTATTAGAAATCATTTGGTATAACTTTGGATAATTAGCTTTACGAAAATTATAGTTATTTACTATAAAAGTGGCTAGACGATTTTTATTGTAAGTAGTATTGAATTTGCAAAAGATCTCCAGAGCAGGATGGTGTTCGTCCTCACGAACCAGAGGATCCAAGGATCTTTCAATTTTGCACTGATTTGTGGAAAATACCAGATCTAAGAGTTTATTATTAGAATTATGGATACTATTAAACTGGGATAGATTAAATATTAGTGCAAATGTGTTAATATGAGAAGTTAATGTAGAAAATCTGCCGATTTTCATATCGTTTGAGTAATCGGAGATATTAAAATCACCCATGACTAATATATCATGATTATGCAGAATAGTTGTGGACTCAATCGTTTCAAAGAGCTTTTCATAGTTAACAGTGCTAGTTCTAGGGGGTACATAAATATTTACAATTATCAAAGTCTTAATATTACATTTAATTTTTACCATTAATATATCTATAGATGGAGTGAGTTCACCGAAGGACGGATAATCAGATAAGCAAATTTGAGAAGACACGAGGCTGTCATTCACTGCAACTAAAACACCACCGCCCATAGTACAATTCATTAGAGAGTATTTTCTGTCAGATCTATATACATTATATGAATTTCCGAACAATTCCTGATTAGTGATTGATGATTCGAGCCAGGTTTCCGTCAAGGCAACAACAGTAAAGTTCCCCTGTACAATAGAGTTGTGAAATTCAATTATTTTTGTCCGAAGACCACGAGTGTTTTGATAGTAGATACAAAAGTTGGAAGAAATATCAGAGCTAGTTTGGTTGCAATCATAGATCGAATTAAATAAATTTGACTCGTTACAGGGGGTAGTGATGCCGCGAGACGAGAGATTCTCGTCTCTCGTCTCGTCTTGTCTCGTACGAGACGAGAGAGACATTTTCTCTCGAAAAAAGATTCGAGACGAGACGAGAGAGTGTCATCTCTCGACGAGAATTTCTCGTTTCTCTCGAGCTCTCTCGAGTTCTCTCGCACAACTAACTTTTTATTTCTTTAAAATTTTCAATTACTTATCGTAACTTAAAATTTAAAAATATCAGATTTCCAGACAGTCAAAAAGTTAACTATAAAACACCTATTCTATATACACAGTGAGTTTTAAGCATGGAACGTCTCAATTATCTCGGAAACGACTTGTACAATTTTTATTTATGGTGACCCGTCAAATGCGCCCCGAAAAAAGCGCTCCGACAAAAGCGCCCAAGACAAAAGCACCAATTTCTTTGTATAATTTTTAACTAACCAACGGACAGAATCGTAATAATTTCCATACAGTCAAATTTTTCGGAGGTTACTTTTGGAGATAAATTAGAAAGACAACAATTTTTAAGTGTTTTTTTTCGAAAAATTGTCAAAGAAAAAGTAATAGAAACGAACATATAATATATTGTTAACATGCTTCTAAATGCCTCTAAATGCTTTCATTTGATATCATACGAAAAAAATTCTAACTTCCAAATGAAACCCTACCCCCTCAAAACTGACTTCTAAGACAAAGTATTTATAGCAGGGGCAGAAGTTGGAAAGTCTTACTTCATACACATAACTTGACAGGTTTGCGGCGGATCTAATCGAAGTGGACGCGATACATTGGCGTACAAAAATATTTTTTATATGTTAATAACAATTTCGAGTAAATAGTTTAATAAATTGTAAATAGCTGTTGAAATTTCATAGAATTATGATTTGGGTATTATAATACATGTTTAATAATTATTTATAGTCGATAAATCATGCGATTGTCCAGTTCTTATTCTATGAAACGACACTGGCAGGTAAACATTACTGTAAAATTCTCGAAGTCGTCCGACCCGTGGTTTGATGTTTACCCCCTCTCTACCTACCAAAAGTCATTCCAACTTCTGCCTCTGCTATACATTCTTAGTTAACACCCAATTTGGGCCACTGATTACTTTAAATTTTAATTGTTTACGTCAAATAGTGTCTAAGTAAAACGATTGTGACAGATGAACAGGCAGAGAGATACCAAGGTAATTTCCCTAAGCGTTTCTTATTGCCAATTTGGGTACTGATGAGACAAATTACTTGAAAAAATATTTGTTATTGTCTTCAAACTATTACAGTTTTTCTATGTTTCGTCCTAAGTATATATTTTCCAAATTTAAATTTGATATGTTTTTGTCACGAGAGAAACGAGACGAGACAAGACGAGACGAGAGAATAGCTCTCTCGAGCGAGAGAAGCGCCTTCTCGTCGAGGCGAGAGAACAGTTTTCTCTCGCACTATGAGACGAGAGAGGCCTCTCTCTCGTCTCGTCTCGCGGCATCACTAACAGGGGGACTTCGGTAGTTGCTAAACAATCGAAAAATCTTGTTTTAATTTTTCTAAGGCTTTTTGATATGCGATGCACTTTTCTTTTTCCCACACGGCATGATCTACAGGTACATTTCATTTAAGTCTAGTATTATGTTTACAACAGTTAGAACAGTTACGTAGTTGAGATGTGCAGCTTTTAACATCGTGATTACCACCACAAAGAGGACAGCTAATATCTCTAGAACATTTATTAGAACTATGGTAATAATCATTACATTTATAACAGCGGTACACCTCAATTGCCTCATATACTTTACAGGAATCATATCCAACAAATAACATACCAATTGCTATCACTTTTTTATAAGTTATCTTATCAGTTTCAATCACAGCTTGAAATATTGCATCATTTTTCTTAGTTGATATGACGCTAATGATGTTACACTCTGCATCTTCCACAAATACTTCAGGATTACCTTTTATCTTTATGTCAATGCAGTTTTAGGATTTTTTTTATGTTTTTATAGAAGTTACATATTCTTGATAACTCTCGTATTTACTATTAGTGTTTATTACTAATAATAATAATAGTAATAATAATAATATTAAGAAAACTCTTCTTACAAATTAAAGAATCTTCAAAATATTATATACATAGGATAATTTTTTTTTGCTTGTTTATTAAACGTGTTCCTGAATATTTGTTTCTGAAGGTTCCTTATTGATTACCATAATGTTTAAGGTAATTCTATTGTTATTTGTTTCCATAAACAGGTTTTGGTAACTAGCAAACAAAATATTCCGCAATCTTTCGTTAGTATGGATATAGCTTTACAAAGTTACTTACCTACTAATAATTCAATTTATACTTTTTTAAAACTGTAATTAGCTATTTCGTGACTTGCGTTGTAATAATCAGAATTGATGTATAGGCACGTGGCGTACTTTTACTTTTAGGTTAAATGAAAATTGAAATGCACAAGTTACTTTATAATATGTAAATCCTCTACCATTATTATAATGTTTACAGTTGATAATTAGTCAGATTATTTTTTTCATCTGTCAAAATAGTAAACTTTTGAGATTTTACCCAATAAGAGCTGGGGATCCTAACCAATCATTGAGTTTTATACTGATTAAACCGCCTCTTAGTTTTTGTTTTTTGATAAAGCTGTATTTACCTGTTGAACTGTCAACTATAAACAATTCTAATATCTTTTATTAAACTAAAATATACTTCAAATCTATGTTAATACCCAAATATATTTTTAATTTTAACGCTTTTAGATTATTATCTACTCCAAATATGTTTATTGTCTTTTTTTCATACAAAATTATTCAAAAAATAATCTTGTCAAATACCACATGTCCTTCTAAATTTTTTTATAATAAATTTTGAGTTTCCATACTCAAAATATCTTTATTTAAGGCAAAACTGCTAAAACAAATCGATTTAAGATAAAATCGACAAAATTTGGAGGACATATTTTATATTTTAATTTATTATTGGTAAGTTTCTATCATAATATCCAGTTTAATTAATTGAATGACACTATATTTTCCGGAAGCTACTTTTATTTTCATTTTATCTATACAATCAGCAAAGTTCAAGAAGACTATACCCAGACAGCACACCAAATCCCAGAGATATCCACAGAATATATTTTGTGGATATCCAATATATCCACAGGATATCAGAAATATTCCGTGGAACTAATATGGATATCCAAATGTCCGTCTATATCCAGAATATAGAAGATATCCTATGGATATTCAGCAAAATATCTAATGAGTATCTCCAGACAATACAAGAAATCCCAGATATATCCATAGAATATATTTTGTGGATATCCAACCAAATGTCCGTCTATATCCCAGGATATAGAAATTCAGATAAATATTTTATAATTATTTTTAGTAGAGGTTCATAAGTAACCAATGGTTATTGAATAACGTCGAAAGAAAATAGAGGTAAAAAATATTCCCAACAATCTGCCTTTGATTTTGCCTACTAAGGAGAAAATCATCCTTATTAGGAATCTTCAGCAATAAATGGAACTTCTCGACTTCAGTCTCTAATGAAGTCTGTTTGTGAAACAATGTCGATCAAACTCAATTACGGCGGGTTAAGCATGAGTAGATACGAAAGTGGTATCGCCATCTATACTTAGGAAGCAAAATCAAAAATTACATCTAGTAGATATCCACGATGGTTTGCGTCCGCGCTTAGACTTTGATATATTTATATTTATAGTGGATGTCCATGGGATATTGAATACACCTTAAAAAAATTAATTTTAAATTATTAGCCACAATGGCGAGTACAATGGCGTAATTTTTTAATAATTTGCTTAATAATTACAATTATTTATGGACATTTGCATGTCTATAAATTACATTTCATGGATATAAAATAGATATCCACCATGGACTGGACATTCAGTGGATATTGGGATGTTCAGTAGATATCCAAAGGATTTGGTGTGCTGTCTGGGTAATTTATAATAAGCTTTTCTTGTAACTGTTACGACAACAGAGGTTTCGATCGTTACTAGAGATTTGTCATATCGACAGTATTCAGTTCATTCGATATTTACAAAAAATTGTCAAAAGATGATTATAAAAAGTATATATGCAACAATTTCAGAAACTTTCGCAAATGTAGCACACTATATTTTTCTAATACAAAAAATAAAAAAATAAAATAGAATTTGCGCAAACAGAATTTACCATGATTTTCAGTTAATACTATTAAATAAAATGGCTCAAAAAGTTGCCATATTAAAATTTCCATTGTACTGTATTTTACACACCTTATTTAATTGGATAAGTATAAGTTGTATATCATTTAGCTTAAATATTCTTCGAATTTATAGGTGATTGGTGGTTATTACATGGAATCAATTAAAATGGTTGGTGGATGTCCAAGAACTGTAAGAAGTGATGAAGCCACTGAAAATATTGTAACTGAACGTATTCAAAAAGCTTTACATGAATTATTTAATGAATATATCTTAACAACGCCACCATTTTTATATGGAAGAAGTACACATAATCAAAGAATTGAGGCTTGGTGGTCAATACTTCGAAAACATAATGCACAATATTGGATGAACTTATTTGAGATGCTTAAAGAAGAAAACTTGTTTGATGGATGATTTATGGACAAATCATTAATCCAGTATTGTTTTATGAACCTCGTACAGGTAAAAACCATTTAAAATATTTATTTGACATAACAATAATGTTTATAGTTATTTGAACAAAGACCACAAATTAGAGCGCTAGAAAAATTAATGTAAACCAAAAACTTGGTCACTTGACCAAGCATTCTATATCTTTCCCAAATTAAACGTAAATACAAAATAATCAAATACTTTACAAACTGACATAGTTTTAGCACAGCTTATACAATACAGCTAAAACACTCTCTTGGCGGCAACGGTTTGCGTCGATTTCGTCGCGCATCGCTTAAGCTCCGCCTTCGGAGGGAAAAGACGGTTTTGTCATTCAGAGGCGTACTTAGGTAAGGTGTTGAGTCGTGCGTATAATTTCGTAGATTGTATAATTTCGTGGAGCCTATAATTTCGTTGATTTTGTTTGAGTTAAAGGTACTATTATTATTTTGGTGACTTTTTAGCTGTGAGTAGAATGAGTGAAAAAAAGACATCATTCTGTTTGTGCAGTCAAAAGCTGTTTTAATAAGGGTTATACCTGCAAGAAAACATTCTTTAGTTTTCCCAAGGACCCAAACCGATAAGTACCACATTATAAGAAATTTTCATTGTTAAAAATATAATTTATACAGGGTGTCCCATTAGTGCGTTATTGTTCACGCAAAAAAGTTTTAAATAAAAATTATATGGATTTGAAAAATACCTACATATTTTAAAAATATCTCTGGATATACAGGGTGTCACGTTTTTGCCTGGCAAATTAAAATGTATGTTTTTTAAATGGAACACCTTGTATTTTATTTTATGATGAAATTATTAACACGCTAAATTATTGTAAAGACGAGTTGCTACAGAAAAATTTTATCAGGTATGTGTGTGGTTACCTTTTAATAAAAGCCTTGCGGATCCACTCCTGTGATACCTGTCTTAAATATAACAAAGATCACGTTGAATTAGATTATTTTTCTTTTTATTGCTTTTTAAAGGCATATGATAACGCCAATTCGGATACATTTGAAAATCTGCAACTGTCAAATGATGAATTTCTAAAACTACTATTCAATATTGAAAAGATATTTCAAAATAATTTTGAAGAATTGGCTACAAAAAATAACATTTGTACCACACTTTTAGAATTAATTAACCCAATACCTTTTAGTCATCCATGCTAACGTTTTCGAAAAGAATAACCTATTTTAATGTATGTTTAATTTCATAATTTTTTAAATTTGTATATTTTCGTTAGTGGGTCGTAGAAAAAATATACTGACCATATCGAGTGGATTGTTCATATCACAATCAGACGATTGAGTACTCCGCCTACGACGTCGTGCTCAAACTTCGTCTTTGTGTGATATAGCTATCATATCCACCCTTGTTGAACAAACTACTATTTATTTGTTTTCTTGGTTTAAGTTTTACATCAGAAATAGGAACTAAATTAATTTATTTTTCAAGTTTTCTTGTAAAAATCGATATTACTTTCTCCAAGTACAAATTTAGTACCTACCTAAAATAAGTACTAATTATGTAATTTCGTGTAATATTGTAATTCAAATTTCACAATACTATAAAGTTTCAAAATTCCCTATTTCGGTATGGTCAGATAAAAATTGAATATATTATATTAATTAAAACTGTCAAAGTATTACTTCTACAAATCTTTATTTCAATTAATAAGAATACATCTAAATATAACCAATATTGTTAAAATAAAAGCACAAATTCTTTATAATTCCAAAATACCATAGAGTTCCCAGACCTCAGTCGAAGCATTCGTTTATCTAGGTATAAACCCTTTGCGCGAAGAGTAACACTTGCCAGACACACGGGGTATCACTTTATTTGCATCCACGAGCGTGACAAAATTCTTTAACAATTGAAGCCCTTGGTGTAAAAAGGATCCAAGCCACAGTTTGTCGTGAAGTGACTGTATTAGCTCAAAACATTTGTTAACGAGGATTTTACTAGCCAGATACAAATTATTTTACCTCTAATCCGAAAGATCGCTATTTTTCGTAATATTTATATTTAAATAATTTTTTTAATTATATTTGACAGATTTAAAACAAATTAAAAATTTAATTTCACAAAACTTACTTAATATGGCATGTAACCAACCTTATTACGCCAAAGTTTTCAATTTTTTCAATAATAAAAAAATTGTTTAATCCGGGCCCGAGTTTTCCCTCGAATCTAACAGAGATAGCACCATTCCGTCTTGCTTGGTTCTCGACCGCTAGATCAAAGACGCCGACAGGGAGTTGTGGAGCTGTATTGTATAAGCTGTGGTTTTAGCCTAATTTAATACTATATCACAATAAAAAGTACAATATTTTTCTAAATAATAAGAAATAATTATATATGCCTCTTTACTTTTTTCTCTTCTTTTAAGTTGTTTACTCTTTCCATATTAAATTTTATTTTTTAGAGAGACCTTGATCGCATTATGCTCGAGTGGAATGTTCACAAAATAAGAAGTTCAAGAAATAGTATTATGCCACTTGGCAGACCATGTATTATGTATGAAATGCCAACGTTGTTTCAAACAAAAAGTTATCTGCTCGAAGTACCAACTTTTGCTATAGATGCCCTTGTAACAGAATGTACAATTTTAAAATTCCCATGTGATGAAGATTTTTACCGTTTATGTAATATAATCATGCTTGAAAATGGATTGTCACATAAATGTGACCCGTATGATGCAGTCGAACTTTATTCTCGACTTAGAACTTTATTAAAAGATATTTATAACTGACATTGTATTACTATATTAAACATGTTATTTTGTATATTTACTTATAATGTTTGAAGGAAATAAAAATTGTAATTCTGTGTAAAATTTTTATTAAAAACCAAAAAACAAACTATATAATATTAAAACAAAATTAAAACAATATGAACTAAAATTGTATTCTTGGAATAAAATAATAATTTGGATTAACATGAAACAATATCAGTCCAGAAACAATAGACCTACCCCGTTATTATAATGGTCAATATTACTCAGGCGTAAATCCTACTTCCTCTTAAAGTCACAAAAATTTCTTGTGTCAATTATACATCTGTAATTTTATTATTGTGTTTAATAGTAAGTGTTTAAGTTTTATTATTGGTATGGGACCAGTGACACTTTTAGGTATTATTTGCGAGAGGCAAAGAAGCCTTTCTTATTTTTTTTTTCACCCTGATGAGTGGGATCCAGCCACTGGATTTCCTCAATCAAACTTGAGCCTTCCTTTTCCTCCCTTCGGGTTCGCATTGATGCACTGCAGCCTCACGGACTTATTGCCCTACGTTCATATTATTTACATAAAAGTTAATAAAAACAGTTTGCTGCAAGGTTTTTGAAATTCGCCCAGCTCAAAGTACCTTCTCGTCTGCTTTCAGGGCAGGGATCGATTGCAAAAAACTATTTTCATTAATAAGATATATTTTATCATTGAAAAAAATGGGCAATGTGTAAATATAACATTTTATAAGAATTTCATTTTTAAAACTTTTACCATTACCAAGGTAGCAGCAAATTTTGTTCTATTACCATTTGACTTTCTAAACATTTCGAACTTGCGCTTATATGATATAAGTTTTTTTAAGATATCGTCATTAAGGGCTCCACTGCAGCATAGTATTTCCATCTTCTACATGGTAAAAAAAATTAATGTTACATTTATAATTTTGCCTTCCGCAAGTGTGTACCCAAAAAGTGTTAATGGCTTCCCCACTATATGGAGATTAGTGGTGGCTAAACATCGATAGTACTATCGATAATTATCGATAGTTGCAACTATCGAAAACATTTGATAGTTCAAAATTACATCGATAGTTTGGATATTGCTAAAAGTTGACCAAAAGCAAAGATTAAATTTATAATTATTAATTATTGGGTCACAAGCTAAAATTTCAGCTACAACACTTACATCACGACAGTGGTTTTTGTTTTTAATGGAATTCTAAATTTCGCGCATATTTTCACAAAGAACGATGCCTACTTTGACTTTGTTTCTTCGATTGATGTTAGACTGGTTAGACTCCTCAACAAAATAATTGCTATCGAGAGAGACATGGATATATTGATTCTATGTTACAAAAAAGGAGAGCATAGACGAGAGTGACTGTATTTTATACAAACCAGAACAGCAACAGAACAAGAAACTATAAACTATGCATAATTAAGGAACGGAACCTTAGGCAAAACGGAACGGACTAAGTGCTGCCAATGACTCGGCAATTGCCGTGTTTTCACGGCTTTTTAGATTAAAATTGTATGGCCACGGCTTTATTACTGCAATACTGCCGTGTTTTTAAATCATAAATAAATAATTTATGCAAAGGGAATGAATGAATTTCACATTGGACACGGCCATATTTTGTAAAAAGTGTAAAAACACGGCAATTTTCGTTCATGCGCACGGCTATTAATTTCATTCGGTTGGCAGCACTGAATGGACTAAACTAACCTTACTTTTTGTTTTTGTCTTATAAAGATGTTATAAAGTGTTGTCTCTGCTTACAATTATCATTTTAATAAAAAGTATGGTGAGAACAAAAAATAAATCAATAATATGGAAACTATTTACCAAAAGAGAAAATTCTCTCTTTGTTAGATGCAATGTATGTCATTTTGATTACAAAAGTAGTGGGAACACAACGAATTTATTTGATCATATAAAAAGGAAACATCCTAATGAGTTACAGAAAATGAACATAGTTCACACTAAAGAAAATCCCTCTAGTTCTGATAGTGAAAATGATATAGAAGATAATGAGAAAAAGGAAGAAATACCTAACAAGATTAAAAAACGAAGCACAATCAAAAACTATTTTAATAGGGATATAAAATATTCAGACACTAATAAACAAAATAAAAATATAGATAACGCTATTGTAAACATGATAGCATCCGACTTACAGCCTTATAGTATAGTTGAAGATGAAGGTTTTAAAAACTTACTAAATATACTTGATAGTCAATATGAAGTTCCTTCAAGAGGAAAATTAAAAGATACGCTTGTACCAAATGTTTACAACAAATTAAAAGAACAGTTAAAAGTTATACTAGCTGAAGTTAAATTTATTTCGATTACTTCAGACATTTGGACATCTCCATCAAATGAAGGTATTTTAACTTTAACTTGCCACTTTATTGAAGACAACACATTACGATCAGTAGTACTTAAGACTACTCAACTAATGGGTAGTCACACAGGTGCTCAAATTAGTGATGCAATTACTAATATTCTTACTGAATGGAATGTAAAAGATAAGGTTGTGGCTATACTTTCCGATAGTGGATCAAATATGTTAAATGCTGCTGCATTATTACAAATTAGACATATTCCATGTTTTGCACATGTGCTTAATTTGCTGGTACATGATATTTTAAAAGATGAAGACGAGTGTTTAAAATCGGTGTTAAAACACTGCAAAGAAATTGTAGCTCATTTTAAACATAGTACTCTTTCTTCTGATAAACTTAAAGAAAAACAAAAGGCAGCCAATTTGAAAACATTAAAACTTATACAAGACACTCCAACAAGGTGGAATAGTACCTTCTTTATGATTCGACGAATATTAGAAATTCGACAACCATTAACACTTGCGATAAGTGAATGTGACAAAGCTCCTCTTCCCTTAAATGCTTCAGAAATGCTATTGCTGGAAGATTTGTGTAACATTCTTAAACCATTTGACGAAGCCACAAAAGATATATCTGCAGACCAGTATGTTACCATATCATTAATAATACCCATAATTAAAGGCTTAACTTTGAGCTTATAAAGTTTAAACAATGATTTAAGATCAGAAGAAGAAAAAAAAAAATTTTAAGCATCTGCTTACAAAGAGTTCAGGTTAGATTATATCCATTTGAAACAAGACCAGCTGTTTTATTGGGAACAATTCTAGATCCAAGAATGAAAAAATTGGTATTTCGACAAAGGGAGCATGCAAATAATGCTTCTCAACTATTAATAAATGAGGTAACTAGTGAAATAAATAGAAGTAAGAAAAATACATTGGATGAACACTCTGAAGGGCAAATTAAACCATCAACATCACAAGGCTTATTAGACTTTTTGGATGAACTAGTTTCAAAACAAAAGGAAATTGGTACTCCCACATCCAGTGCAATTATTGAAGTAAGAGAGTACTTGGAGAAACCTCCAATCTCAAGGAGTGAGAACCCAATTGAATATTGGAAAAACTATCAGTGCAATTATTTAAAACAAATAGCATTTAAATATTTAGCAGTGCCAGCAACTTCTGTGCCCTCCGAAAGGGTGTTTTCTAAAGCAGGGCTGGTAATGACAGACCGAAGGAATAGAATAAAACCAAAGAATTTGGATTGCCTCATTTTTATGAAGTCAAATATGTGGCTCTATTCTAAACAATGATTCTGAAACTTCATTTTTCTAATGAATTTGTGCTACAAATTTGTTTTTGTTTCATTTTTTTTTATTTATGTACAGGTATATAGGTAGATACTTGTAATTATTGTGATAATTAAAGTTTATTTTTCGTTTTATTTATAATTAAATTTCTTTTGCATTTGCATCCTAACCTTATATGATGCCTATCCTATGATGGCTAAACGGCTCAACTAAACATCGATAGTACTATCGATAGCAATCGATAGTTTTATTTTTGCTATCGAAAACTATCGATACTATGACTATCGATGTTTAGCCATCACTAATGGAGATGTGGCAAAAATACACCCATCGAGACTCGATGACACTTGTAGTAATGATGATAGTAATTGTTGTAGCCAACCTAACAGTTATAGTTAGGGCGAGGATAAGAGAGGGATAGAGAATAAATTGTTTGGAAAGTTACTAGATTCAAAAGTCCCGCACTTTTTTCGCACTTGAGAAAGGCGAAATTGTCGAATAACGGGAAAGGTTAATTGTGACTTTCGGAGTTGGATTCAACATTGATTATTGTACACCAAAAAACAAATTATTAATATTAACAAATAATAAAATTATAGAAATTTTTGGAATTTTTAGAAGTAAAATGAGACCACATTAGTCTAGAAACAATTGCAAATCCAAAAATCCAAGGTTTAAAACAAACTAAATAATATAAACATAAATTAAAATAATATGAACTAAAATTGTATCCTTGCAATAAAATCTTGATTTTGTGTAAAACGAGATCATATTAGTCAAAAAACAATTGCGATTTTTGTATTTGGATCAAAATCTGAATGTCGTAATTATTTCATTAATTCTTATCGTGGATGTCTGGAACATATAAGCTACTTCCATTAATTGGAGTAATATGGGAACGTAGGCTTCCAAGATAATTATTGAAATAATTATTATGCCTTTCAGATATAGTTTTTACACCAAATTATTGTTTGCTTAATTAAAAGAATACAATTTTAATTCCGAAGGAGCTCTAACATTTGTGTTAAAATTTCGTTTAATAATAGATTAAGCGAAATCCATAACCCAAATATTAGAGCTTAGAACTGAATTTATTTCAGATCTAAAATCTGGAAAATTGTCATAACTCACATCCAGTTCTAGTACACTACTACAAGTATGCGCAACTGGAGTTCTTTGTATACCAGTACTGTTTTTAAATTGAATAGAAATTTTTTTATCTGTTATAAGATCTGCTCCTGTACAAAATCTTAAAAATTTATCTAAAGTGGATTTCTCTGCTTCTCTAATATATTTTTTTAAATAAGAATATATTTTTATTTCATCTGATGTTAAGTTATCTGGCACTTGTAATACATTTAATACATTTTTGGGCTTCGCGTCACATTTATCGTATATATTATTGATTGTTTTGAAGTCCAATAAACTGGAAAGAATAGGTTCCCAACAGTCAATGATGTATTTAGGCTTTTGGATTATCTCCTTATGGGCTATGTCGTAAATGATGTGTTGTGCATTATTCTTATTAAGTTTTCGCTTACATTCAAAATTATCAAGAACGTCAATAAGCTCGTCGAAATCAGTTTCATCAAAATTATTAATACATGTTTTAAGAGTATCCTTCTCAGTTTCACTAACAATAGATAAAAAATTGTTTATCAAATCTGAATACGTTTGGTTCAAAATACAATTCTCCATAAAAACTGGTGACAGTTTTATTGGATAATATCTAACTTTAATTAATTAACCGTTGTGTTAAACGAAGTTTAAAATGACATTTTTACATTAACGTCATTTTAATCTCCGTTTAACACAACGGTGGAATCGGTCCTTAATACGTTTTTGTTAAAAATAGTCAAATTAGTACTATTTGGACATTTTTCGAATAGATATACATATTTTATCAACAAAATAGTCAATTAAGTACTAGATATTTGGATATTTTTTGAATAAAGTGACGTATTTTATCAACGATGGATCACAGTTTAGAGTTAAATGCCTATAGTGCTGGGAAATCAACTGAAACAGCTCTCCATCAATTAATAAAAGGGATGGAGAACGCAATGGAAAATGAGGAGGTAATGCTGGGAACATTCTTGGATATCGAGGGTGCATTTGAAACACCTCCGTTGAATCGATCATTAGCTCTCTTAAACACAGAGGAATAGAGGACACATGCGTGTCCTGGATCGGCTCTATGTTAAAGGAGAGAACTATGGGATCTTTATATGTGGTATATCCCATCAATAAATAAATACGAATTCATGAAAATATAATTTTAAAATAAATTGTATGTCATGACATATATATAAAATTGTAAAATCTAAAGTCATAATTATTATAAACAATATTTTGTTTCCCTCGCGATGAGTTCAACCTTTTGTCTTCGCTAGAACTGCCACGAAAGGTTATCTAAATGATGACGGCAATTTAATGTGTATGACGTAATGAAAATGAAAATGAAAAAGATATGTAGTGCAAGTATGTCGCTACATGGTCACCAATTATGGGATCTTTATATGTGGTATATCCCATCAATAAATAAATACGAATTCATGAAAATATAATTTTAAAATAAATTGTATGTCATGACATGTATATAAAATTGTAAAATCTAAAGTCATAATTATTATAAACAATATTTTGTTTCCCTCGCGATGAGTTCAACCTTTTGTCTTCGCTAGAACTGCCACGAAAGGTTATCTAAATGATGACGGCAATTTAATGTGTATGACGTAATGAAAATGAAAAAGATATGTAGTGCAAGTATGTCGCTACAAGAACCATACACACAACCTTTATGGGAGAGACAATAGCGGCACGGGTAGCGAGAGGATGTCCGCAGGGTGGAGTGCTGTCTCCACTCCTGTGGAACCTTGTAGTGGACGGGCTGCTTAGGGCTCTCAAAGATAAGGGACATAGAACCTTGGGATATGCCGATGATCTAGTGAACATGGCACAGGGAAAATACAACACTATAGTAAGAGATCGAATGCAAGAGGCTCTAAATATAGTAACAAAATGGATAGAGGCGGAAGGAGTAAACATTAGCCAAACAAATCTAACATAATCGCATTCATTCGCAGGAGGAAATTGGAGGGACTAGGGCCTCTATACATAAGAAGTGCAAGCATCCAGCTTAAGGGGGAGGTAAAATATCTTGGGGTTATGATTGACTCGAGACTTACCTGGAACCAGCATCTAGAAAAAAACACAAGGAGAGCAGAAACCCCGTTAATGATGGCAAGGCGATCCTTTGGAAAAAAAATGGGGGTTAAAACCAGACATGGTATATTGGCTTTATAACATGGTGGTGAGACCGATAATAACATACGCAGCTTTGGTGTCGTAGCCAAAGACACAGCAAAAGAAAGCAATAACGAGGCTAAGCAAGGTACAAAGACTTGCCTGCCTCGGAATAACGGAGGCAATGAAAACAACCCCCACTGCTGCAATGGAAGCACTAATAGGATTCCCACCTCTTCACTATGTGATACAAGGGGAGGTAAGATTAGGTGCTTACAGATTAGGGAATACACTGCGAAATCTTGACATTAGGCCAGGTCACATGAGTATCTCAAGGTTAGTGACAGGAGACGTGCTAGACATGAGATCAGACCACATAACCAAAAGGTACTCTTTTAATACTTCATTTGAGGTTTTAATACAGGAAAAAACGGAGATCACCATAAGAGGGCCCAATGCCCAACGACAGGAACAAACCTGGTATACAGACGGGTCTAAGACTGCAGAAGGCACTGGGGCAGGAGTATTCTCCAAAAATCCTGATACTAACCATAGCTATGCTATAGGAATACAATCCTCGGTATTTCAGGCCGAGGTATACGCAATTTTGCAATGTGCAAAAACGAACAATGAAAGAGCTGTGAAAAATCAGCATATTCAAATAATGTCAGACAGACAAGCGGCACTCAAGGCCACATCGAGTCAGAAAGTTACGTCGAGGCTGGTATGGGAATGCATCGAAGAACTAAGAACACCGGCAGACCGAAATAGAGTAAAACTATTTTGGGTGCCAGGTCACCAAGGGATCGAAGGCAACCAAAAAGGCTGACGAACTTGCAAAAAGAGGGTCAAAAGAAACACCGGAACCAGACACAAACCCAGGAGTAACAAAAAGTACAGTCCGAGGTTTCATAAACGACTGGATTCGGGAACAGCGTATCAACTATTGGGGAAGCACCCCAAAACAGGCACATGGAAAAGTATTCCTAGGCAGACCATGTCCCAAAAGAATTGGAGAACTACTCTCAATGAATAGGAACCAGTTGAAAGTGATAACAGGGTTCATGACTGGTTACGCCCCAGTAAAGGGACACTTAAACAAAATTGGCGTGTACAATGGGGAACTCATGTGCTGACTATGTCACAAGAAACCAGAAACGGCCAAACACATACTGTGCGAATGCGAAGCTCTAGATCGCAAAAGACAGGCTCTTTTTGGACAACCCAACAACGTATAGAACCTACTCACCCAAGGATCTGTACAAACTTGTATAAGGTACAAAGGTGCTATGAACTAACATGGGGTAAAACTCTAGGCTTCAGTGTTATTCAGAAATGCATAGTCAGACGAGCTCAGGAGAAAAAAAAAGCTTAAGTGCATGTGTTGTGTACAGTCTCTTACAAAAATAAACTTTTTTTTTAGCATTGAGAATCTCGAATTTTTGGTATTCATCATAGGGCGATATTTTTGTGTACGACTGTCGCGAGTGAACTACCTTAATACAACATTTTTGACAAAAATCAACCGAGTCCTGTGAAGTAATGATGCAAAACTAAACAAGTCCATACTTTTTTCAAAATACCACCAAAAGCATTTTTTAATTTTACTTATAAAATTTGTTACATATCAAACAGGATTTGTATAATTTTTTGACGGAAAAAATATTTAAAAATGCAACTATGTAAGCCTGAATACAAATTATTCAATTACTGTAAAATTAGGCTAAACGGACTTGTTCGGTTTTGCAGACAAGCTACTGAACTATTTCGTACCTACTTTTAACATTTGGACATATTTTTTCCTGTGTGAATTTTTGAATGTCTTTGTAATTTGTCTTTCCGTATAAACTGTTTCGAACATATTTCACATTTGAACGGTTTCTCTCCAGTGTGAATTTTTAAATGCCTTATTAAACCGGATGTTTGTGTAAACTGTTTCGAACATATTTCACATTTAAACGGTTTTTCTCCAGTGTGAATTCTTAAATGCGAAATTAAATGGCCCTTCTGTACAAATTGTTTCGAACATATTTCGCACTTCAACGATGTTTCTCCAGCGTGAAATCGTAAATGCTCTTTAAAATAGTCTTTTGTGAAATACTGTTTCGAACATATTTCACATTTAAACGGTTTTTCTCCTGTGTGAGTTTTTGAATGTGCTTCTAATCTAAATTTCCGTATAAACTGTCGCGGACATATTGCGCACTTGTACGGTTTTTCTCCAGTGTGAAGTATTAAATGCTTTTTTAAATCGCCTTTCTGGGTAAACTGTTTCGAACATATTTCACATTTGAACGGCTTTTCTCCTGTGTGAATTTTTAAATGTCTTTCTATACATTTTTTACTTGTAAACTGTTTCAAACATATTGCACACTTGACCGATTCTTCTCTAGGGTGAATTTTAAAATGCACTTTTAAACTGTCTTTTTCTGTAAAATGTTTCGAACATATTTTACACTTGAACAATTTTTCTCTAGTGTGAGTTCCTAAATGCAACTTTAAATGGCCTTTCTGTGTAAACTGTTTCGAACATATTGCACATTTAAACGCTCTTTCACTTGTGTGAATTCTAAAGTGCATTTTTAAACTGCCTTTCTCTGTAAAGTCTTTCGGACATATTTCACATCTGAACGGCTTTTCTCCAGTATGAATTCTTAAATGCTTCCTTAAATAGCGTTTCCTTGTAAACTGTTTCGAACATATATCACATTTGAACGGTTCTTCTCCTGTGTGAATTTTTAAATGTTTTTTTAATAAGTCTTTCCGTATAAACTGTCTGGAACATATTGCGCACTTAAACGGTTTTTCTCCAGCGTGAATTTTTAAGTGCCTGTTTAAAATGTATTTCTCTGTAAACTGTTTCGAACATATTTCACACTTTAACGTTTTTTTTTTAATGTGACTTTTTGAATGCATTTTTAAATTATTTTTATTGTCAAACTGTTTCAAACATGATTCACATTTGAAAAAGTTTTTATTAGTATGTATTTTCGAATGATTATTTAAAATTCTTTCGGTTGGAAGTGTTTTAGAACAAATTTCACACTGCAACAGTTTTTCATTACAGTTGAATATAGTATTTGCTGCAGGTGGTTGTCCGACTTTGCGATGTAAACCATTTTCACGCTGACAACGTTTATATTGTTTATATTTTCGCTTACAAACTTCTGTTACTTTCTTAACATAATGAACAACAAAAAAATGGTACAGAAACTGTGACTTTGCAAGAAAAAACTGACCGCAACAGAAACAAGTTCCGTAGCATCTTCCAAAATGGGCGTTGAACAGATTTTTTCTAGGCGATCTGAAAGCTAAAACAAAAAGTATATTAATTTTATTCGCTTCGTGCGAAGTCATGGAAAGGGAAGCAAAAGCGATACTAGCGCTAGCTGCGGATATTTCGTGCATTTTAGGGCGATATTTTGTAATTTTGGCATATCAAATACACGTATACATTTTACTTTTCTTCAAAAAAGTAGGTAAAAACAACACAATAAGCAACCGGAGTTGTACAAATACACTTCCCCAATAAATTAACGCACCATCGAAAAATAACAAAAAGTTTAAAGTAAATATTTGTCAAAACCACTTGTCTGTTTTGGACGATTTTTTTTTAAATGACAGGTTGCCTCTTCCACATCGTCGGTTTGCTAACTGTGTTTGCATAAAATCCTCTTTTTTATTAATACAGGGTGTAGCAATTATAGCGTGATTTTTTCAAAAAAGTTGTAACACCCTATAGAGCGCAATAGTTACATTACCAAGTTCGCATTGATATCACAATTTAGCCTTATCTTCTCTTAACAATTTCATTTTTTATTTACTCCATTATGTTTCCTATTACACGAGAAACTCAATTTTATAACTTAACATGACTTTATTCATTTGCATTAGCATTATAAGCACTAAAGTAAGTAGCATGCTATGGAAAAACCAGTAATTGTCAAATACAGATGGGTATTGTCAGAATTTAGTCCATTCGCCATTTTTTGCAAAAAAAATTATTAAACAATATGCCACGAAGTCTTACTCGCGAAGAATGTGCTCAAGTTTTAATATTGTTTGAAGAGGGTTGGAGTTACCGAAGAATTGGTGAACGATTTGACGTAACCCACACAACCGTTTCACGAGTTATACAAAGATATAGAGAGACTGGAAATCATGGTCGTAGGCCAGGATAAGGAAGAAACCGAGTAACTACTCCGATTCAGGATCGATTTTTAAGACTGTCAGCCTTAAGACAACGTTTTGTAACAGCTCGGACCCTTCAAACCCAGCTTCGGGATACTAATGGTTTAGAAGTTTGTACAGAAACTGTTCGTCAGCGACTAACGGAACATAATTTGAGGCCTAGAATAGCTGCTCGAGGTCCAGTTATAACTAGAGTTCATCGCAGAGCAAGGCTAAATTTTGCCAGAGAGCATCGTAACTGGTTAGAAGCTGAATGGCAACAGGTATTATTTACTGATGAGTCTCGATTTTGTCTGTATAACAATGATAGGCGTATGCGCGTATACCGACGCCCTAATGAACGGTATGCTCAGTGTAATTTCTCACATACAACATTATTTGGAGGAGGATCTCTGATGGTCTGGGGTGGCATTTCTTTGACTGGTCGCACAGAACTTGTAATCTTAAATGGAAGCCTTACAGCGGACAGGTACATATTGGAGATTTTAGACGAA
Source organism: Psylliodes chrysocephalus (assembly GCA_927349885.1). Lineage (NCBI taxonomy): Eukaryota > Metazoa > Arthropoda > Insecta > Coleoptera > Chrysomelidae > Psylliodes > Psylliodes chrysocephalus. The sequence continues at coordinate 40,327,800 of OV651823.1, forward strand.
CATGTAGTTCCATTTGCACCATATATAGGGCAGGGATTTTTGTTGATGCAAGATAATGCCAGGCCTCATGTTGCTCGAGTTGTGAGAAATTATCTAGAGGAAGTTGGTATCGCTACCATGGCATGGCCAGCTCGGAGCCCGGATTTAAATCCGATAGAAAATCTCTGGGATACTCTTGGGAGGAGATTACAAGAGGAACGTAATCTGAACTCTCTGGAAGATATACGGCAGAGACTGATTCAAATATGGGAAGAATTGGACCAAAATGACATAAGGTCTCTTATTTTAAGTATGGGCCACCGTTGTCAAGAAGTTATTCGTGCCAGAGGCGGAAATACTCGCTACTGAAACTTATTTCGTTACATTTTGTTTCGTGTTTTCATTGTTAAATATTGATATTAATTTTTAATAAAATCATGTTATGTTATAAAATAATGTTTCTCAAATAATGACAAAGATAATGGAGTAAATAAGAAAAGAAATTGTTAAGAATAGATAAGGCTACATTGTGAGATCAATTCTAACTTGATAATGTAACTGTTGCACTCTACAGGGTGTTACAACTTTTATGAAAAAATCACGTTATAATTGATACACCCTGTATTAATAAAAAAGAGGGTTTTATACAAACACAGTTAGCACACCGACGTTGTGTAAGAGACAACCTTTCATTTAAAAAAAAAATCGTCCAAATCAGACAAGTCGTTTTGACAAATATTTACTTTAAACTTTTTGTTATTTTTTGATGGTGCGTTAATTTATTGGGGAAGTGTATTAGCAAAAAAAAACAGTGAAACTTATATAACAAATTTAACTAGCAAAGTGGAAATTAAATCAAAGACATAAATGGATAGGTGTACAATAAGAAGAAAAATTACCTTTATTTTTGTGATAATTTATTTATTTATTTATTTATTTATTTATTTATTTATTTATTTATTTATTTATTTATTTATTTATTTATTTATTTATTTATTTATTTATTTATTTATTTATTTATTTATTTATACATTGTTCAACAGGTTAAACCCAATTACAGAACAGGAGTACATTTGAAATAAAACAGTTTAACAAAAAGCATATAGATAATTAATCTAAAATTACAGTAAATAAATTCAAAATTATTTTAAACAATGTGTTTTTATGTTTTTAACACTGCAATTAAATATATCCAACTGTTCACTAATATTATTATAATTATTACACATGTTATATACAGGTGAAAACTTCAGAACGTTTGTCCGAGGAGTCGCTATGTAAAATGATTCAGTGTTTCGAGAGGTTGCGCGTGGGATTCTAAAATTAAGCATATGTAAAAGAGCTTCACAATTAATTTTAAAATTAACAACTTTGTAGAGGGTAATTATGGAGAAGTACTTTCGTCTTACGTCGAGACTTGTCAATCTGTGTCTAGTCAGTAAAGCATTTTGAGTAATACCAATCGGTGGATAAATTTGGTCTGCCCGAAAACTTAAGTATTTGAGGAAACGCCTTTGTGTGGACTCTATCCGACAAATGTGTATAATAACAGTAATGCTGGAAATAGTAGACATCAGAAACTTGAAAAGTTTTAAATAAACAATAAATTATCATTTTACGATGTTAATATCCCTTTATTCTTAAATGTTCATTCAGCAAGGACTAGATTTCCAGATTTCTGCATTTGATTATAATATTTGGCTGGAATGCAATTTTGTGACTTACTCATGGGAAATCAGTTTTAATCATTCATTCTGTTTTCTTTCGAACAAAAATGAAAATATAAATAACGATCCTTTTTTATACATTTTAACTTCACGCTATTATTAAATGGTATTTTTTTATTTTGACAGAATAGGCTAATTCTTCATTGACAACTTATTAGACTTAGGCAACTTCTCATACATTTTCCAGTAAATACTGTTGCCTGTCTATATTTTATTATTGACTTTTATTGATTATACATAATTTTCTTTAATTTAAGCGGGAAAAATATGTAATAATAATAATAAATTAATGTTTTATTTGTTTTACAAATCCATATACTTTTATTAAAACTAACATAGGTATATACTTTTTATTTACGAATTCTATTAAAATTTGTATTTGTCAGTATAGGCAGAAATAGTTCTTTAATACCAAAACAAATTGGCGCTGCTGTCGCGCACGGAGCGAATACGGTATTACTAAGGGACATACAGGGTGAGTCATGAGGAACCTTACAGACTTCTACCATAAGTAGAGTCCCTTAAGGGGTATATCATATGAGCATTAAAAAGTGGCAACTCCCCTTCGTTATTAATATACGGGGTGTTTTGTGAATTTTGACCAAACTTTATATGGCCGTAAAATCTACAAGGATTACTAGATTTCTTTAATTTTTTGGTGGAGCTTTACACTGGTGTCTATCATTTTATTCATATCCTCAAAAGTTAAAAATGCCAGGATTGACTTAGGAAAAATTAATCTCGACGATTCATATCAAAAAGTTCGCCCTGAATAAGATTTTTTTAAATTATAATAAGATATTTTTAAAGTACATAGATAGACAATCAAAACTGTGTATGTGACATTTTTGTCACATTTTCTTTAATTTTTTTTATTAAGTTTTGATTTTGAGCAAAACTGAAAAATCAACTTAAGGGGTCACATTATAATGTTATAACTTAAAGAAAAAATTGTTAATGGTATACATTTGAACTAAAACGAGTCTAACATAAGCCTTTAGTGCCTACACCGTTAATATCATTTTATTCAATTTCCAGGCCTAGTTATAAATTTTTAATTAATTTTTAAACAAAAATCACCCTGTACATTTTTGGAGACTCAAATAAATTAAACATAAGTTCATATGTATTTATTAGAAATATTTTATTTCGTTTAAATTTCATCAACAAACAATAAATAAATTTTAACGAATTAGAATAACGAACAACTAAGAAATTTAAAAAAAAACTAATACTACATACATAGAATAATGATAACATGTATACTAGAAAATAAAATCATGGTAATAAATTAACAATTACAGTAGTTGTTCGAAATGAAACCCTCCAGCTTCTACGCATTTTTGTTGCCGAATCGTTAAGTGCCTTATTGATTTACGGATAGTCAAGGGATCGTTTCTAATAACATTAGAGCAAAGGATAATTCTATCAATTAATTGTTGTCGGTCATTAATATTTTGTGAATAAACTAATTCTTTCAATCGTCCCCAAATATATTAATCTACGGGGTTAAAATCTGGGGATCTTGGAGGCCATGAAATAGGACCTGCACGTCCTATCCATCTGTTGCCAAAAACATTATTTAGATGGTTTCTTACCGCAACTAAAAAATGAGGCGATGCTCCATCATGTTGGAAATACATCCCTCGGATACCTACGTTGGCAAGTAAATTAGGCAAAGTATTTTGCAAAAAGTCTAAGTAAACTTGTCCTCTTAAAGGACCATCAAAAAAGTGAGGTCCTATAAATTGGTTATTTATCACACCAATCCACACGTTCACGGAAAACCTTACCTGAGACCGAAACTCTCGAACAGCATGGGGATTGTCTACTGCCCACACATGTAAATTACGGGAATTATTTATCCCATCCCTTGTAAACTGTGATTCATCTGTAAACAATGTTCTATGCAGTACTGGTCTATGATTTGCAATCCACCTACAAAATTCCAACCTATGGATTTCATCTCCAGGGTGTAGCCGCTGAACTAATTGAATATGATATGGGTGTAAATTATTTTTTCGTAAGACTCTAGTCACTTTTGATTGGGTAACATAAAGTTGTCGACTTACTTTCCTGGTGCTTATTGTGGGGTTCGCAATAACAGCATCAAGAATATTATCTTCCTGCTCATGATCTACATTTCGTTCTGTATTTGCTTTAGGGAATGTGCCATGTTCTCGCAAATAATTAAAAACTGATGCAAATGTTGAATGACAGGGAACTAGACGACCAGGAAATATTCTATGATATTCTCTTGCTGCAGCTCTGCCATTCCCATTACAGAATCCGTACATAAAAATGATATCTGCATATTCTGCATTTAAAAACTTATGGGGCATTTTGAATAACAACACCAACAACAAAAATTCTAACACTATTGTAAAATAGATAAAACAAAGCGAAATATTATTTTACACGTATAAATAATGGTTGCAAATGACAAATAAATAAGAACAAACAAACGTCAAACTATCACAACCTACCTTGATACATAGGTACCTACTATGTATTTATAATAAAAATAAAACCACATAATATCTTAGTTGCAAGAATAAAATGTGCAGTTTTTATTAGAGGTTAATAAATAGCATTTATAATTATTAATTAATAAGTGTGAATTTATTGTTCGTTATTGTTATTCGCTACAATTTATTTATTGATTATTGACATGTTTAAATTAGTTGAGTAGTTTCTATAGTCTACAAAAATAGGCCGATTTCTATTTAAAATTTAAAAATGAACTAATCCGGATCTGGAAATTGTCGAAAATGAATTTAACGATCTAATAAGCTCACTAAAGGCTTATGTTTGGCTCGTTTAGTTCAAATGCATACAATTAACAATGTTTTCTTTATATTATAACATAATTTATGTGACCCCTTAAGGTGATTTTTCAGTTTTACCCAAAATCGAACCTTAGTAAAAAAAAGGTGACAAAAATGTCACATACACAGTTTTGATTGTCTATCTATGTACTTTAAAAATATCTTATTATAATTTAAAAAAAATTTATACAGGGCGAACTTTTTGATATGAATCGTTGAGATTAATTTTTCCTAAGCCAATCCTGGAATTTTTAACTTTTGATGATATGAATTAAATGCTAGACACCAGTGTAATGCTCCACCAAAAAATTAAAGAAATCTAGTAATCCTTGTAGATTTTACGGCCATATAAAGTTTTGTCAAAATTCACAAAACACCCCGTCTATTAATAACGAAGGGGAGTTGCCACTTTTTAATACTCATATGATATACCTCTTAAGGGACTCTACATATGGTAGAAGTCTGTAAGGTGCCTCATGACTCACCCGTATACGGTAGCGCGAAAAAATGTGGTGCACAAATAGACACGTGTCTAGTGTTGAGCGAGACTGGTCTTGGTCTTGCGGTCTTGCTTTTTTGCAAGACAAAGACCATTTGAAAGCTTGCAAGACAAAGACCGAATGTGCAATGAAGCTGAAACTTGCAGCCAGAGTTAGCAGCCTATATGAGAAAATGCATACAAGTTAGATATCACAAAATAAAGCAATATTACTACTTAACTTGTCTAATTATAATAATATTAGTAATGATAGCACTAATAATGATAATAACAGTGAGGATATCCGTAATTGAAAAAAAAAATATCAGTAAAAATGATATGAATATAGGTACTTTAAAAAAAAATTTAAATATATATTCAAATTTTTCTTGACGAAAAATGGTCGGCGCTGGGTTAAATCATACATAAATAGATTCTTCAAGTAATAGGGTACAAGAACACATCAATCAAAAAAACAATATCGAGTGCAGGATTGTTGAAATTATTATATTTGTAGGTATGCTAGAGTAATACCTAACACAAAAAACATATTATTTTTTTAATGAAAAATTAACGGCGCTGGGTTCTATCGTACATAAATGGAATCCTCAATCAATATACTATAAGAATCAGTTAATCAAAAGTACATTATCGAGTGCTAGAACGTTGAAAATATCAAAAAACATTTAGGCTCTAGAGACATTTCCAATAAAAATGTGATTTCTCTTAACGAAAAACTATCGGCGCACATACGGCAATTAGCGGGAATTAGCACGCCAAAAATAGTTGTATTTTTCAAAGTAATTTTTTTGCTTAGATTTAATTGAAAAAACAATGTAAGTTGTTGAATAGACTGCCAGGTTGTCTCATTTCACATAAAAATGCATAAAAAGTGGTTTATAAATAAAATTTTATTTAGTTATCTAATTAAGGCGTCAAGCATATAATACTACTAAAATACGTGAAAATAATGCACATACATTTTGAGAACGCTTTACGTCATTATTTTAATGATTAACTGAAATACAAATAATGTACAGAAATTAATTTTTTATTCGGAATTATCAATCACTATCTGGATTTATATCACGTTGTACACCATCTAAACTATAACTTAAAAAAGTAACATACTCAGTACAGCTTCTGAAAAAGGGTTTATTTCGCTTTTTTTTGTATTTGTAATCAGGGGATATGATGACAGTAGCATTCTATTCATTATGTCTCTGTCCGGTTCCAATCTCGATGTCTTCCGTGAGTGATACAACCTTGCAAGCTAATACTTCTTCTGGAGTGTATATAGCCATGAATCAAAATATGACGAATTATGAATTTCTTTGGTTTTTTCTCTGTGCGCGGAGACAAGCTTATAGCTAATTTTATAACTTGCGCCGAAGTTCTTTCTCCACTTTTGAACAGACTCATTTCTGCAGCTTTGCAAAGTGTTTCTTTGGACATGCTTAACACAAGAGGTCCTACTTTTCTTAACTTCGACCGTACAGATTTCTCATCGAAAAAATTTTTTGGTCTTCCACCTTTTTGATAATTTCTTACTTCTTCTGCCGTGGGTGTTGCAGAGATATTAGAGTCTAATCTAGGATTTATTATCTATCTATCCATAAAGTATATTTTTTTGGTGAATCTTGCGGGTTGTACCTTTGCATATCTTCCACTTTATGTTAAGTTTCGACAAGAATATCTTTATAGTACATTTAAAATGTTTTTCCGAGCACGTGGGAATTTCTGATGTATTAAATTTAATTAATATGTACCGTTCTACTTTTTCAATGCACTTAGCAGTCAACAGTTTAAAGAATTTATAGCTTTGTAGAACAGAAAAAAATTAATTTCTAGTGATTTTGGGGAGATGCGGATCAACGTTGTTGTGACTACCTCTAAACAAAATAACTTTTATCAGACAGAGGACACTTGGGGACGCAAATTTTTGTAAGCTCTTAAAGATAAAGGTCTTATCTAACTATAACATAAAAACGAGAGTGGAACTCGGTGGAACTTTTTTTGTAGCCCTCGCAGAAATTAGCCGTATACTAAAAAGAATGAATAAAATTAGGTCCACCAAAAGCTGCCGTTATTATTAGGCAAGAAACAAATAAATACATTGTTAATACTTGAATAAGAAATACATACATGAAGCTTCACAGTCCATCTTGAAAAATTTCTTGGATTACAACATTTAAACAACAACACGTATTTTTCCAACAAGTGTTCGCATGCTGATTTATGCGTCAACTACACTTAAGACTGAAAGTGCACTCTTTCTACCCATATTACTCTCTTATTTATCCGCGGTTCTCGGTGGCGTAAAGCCAGATAAAAGCACGAATGTATACAGAACAATACTGTGTGGATGAAACATGTTTTTAAAATATCAATTTTTTTTATTTTTGGCGCGCTAAATAAGGATAATTGCCGTATGTGCGGCGCTGGGTTATATGATATTTCAGTGGATTACTCAAGCAATACGCTACGAGAATACGTCAATTTTAAATACAATATCGAGTGCTATAACGTTGAAAAGAACAAAAATTAGTTAGGCTAGAGAATTATTTCTCGTAAAAATATGATTTTTCTTTAAGAAGGTTTCCATTTATGTACGATAAAACCCAGCGCTTGACTATGTACGATGAATTTGTTAAGAGACATCTTTTTGCAATGAAAAATAGAAGTAGCACAGATGACATTAACATTAATATTTTAAAAAACTGTTTTTCCAACCTCTCAGAACCACTTTTAAATTTGATAAATTCGTCATTAAAAATTTCAAAAATACCTAATGCTCTAAAAATTACTATGGTAGTACCTATTCCAAAGACAAAAAACGCAAATAAAGCTTACAGATTGAAGGCCTATTAGTATGTTAAGTTGTATCGAAAAAACCATTAAGAAGGTCGTTTATGAAAAAATTAGTGATGCCGCGAGACGAGAGATTCTCGTCTCTCGTCTCGTCTCGTACGAGACGATAGAGACATTTTCTCTCGAAAAAAGATTCGAGACGAGACGAGAGAGTGTCATCTCTCGACGAGAATTTCTCGTTTCTCTCGAGTTCTCTCGCGCAATTAACTTTTTACTTCTTTAAAATTGCCAATTACTTATCGTAACTTAAAATTTAAAAATATCAGATTTCCAGATAGTAAAAAACTTAACTATAAAACACCTATTCTTTATACAAAGTGAGTTTTAAGTATGGAACGCCACAATTTTCTAGAAAAGGCTTGCCCGATTTTTATTTATGGTGACCGTCAAATGCGCCCCGAAAAAAACGCTTCGACAAAAGCGCCCCGACAAATGCGCTTCCCGACAAAAGTGTCCAAGTCAAAAGCGTCATCCTAATTTTCTTTGTATAAAAAACTAACCAACGGACAGAATCGTAATAATTTCCATGCAGTCAAATTTTTCGGAGGTTACTTTTGGAGATAAATTAGAAAGACAATAATTTTGAAGTGTTTTTTCGAAAAACTGTCAAAGAAAAAGTAAAATAAACAAACGTATAATATATTGTTAACATGTTTCAAAATGCTTTCATTTGATATCACAAGAAAAAAATTCTAACTTCCAAATGAAACTATACCCTCTCCCAACTGACTTCTAAGACAAAGTATTTATAGCAGGGGCCGAAGTTGGAAAGGCCTTTGCTAGTTCTCCTACTTCATACACATAACTTGACAGGTTTGCGGCGGATCTAACCGAAGTGGACGCGATACAATGGCGTACAAAATAATTTTTTAGATGTTAATAACAATGTCGAGTAAATAGTTTAATAAATTGTGAATAGCTGTTGAAATTTTGTAGAATTATGATTTGGGTATCATAATACATGTTTAATAATTATTTATTGTCCATAAATACATGCAATTGTCCAGTTCTTATTCTATGAAACGACACTGTCAGGTAAACATTACTGCAAAATTTTCGTAGTCGTCCGACACGGTTTGACGTTTACCCCCTCTCTACCTACCAAAAGCCTTTCCAAATTCTACCTCTGCTATATATTCTTAGTTAACGCCCAATTTGGGCCACATTACTTTAAATTTCAATTGTTTATGTCAAATAGTATCTAAGTAAAACGATTGTGACATATGGACAGGCAGAGATATACCAAGGTAATTTCCCTAAGTGTTTCTTATTGCCAATTTGGGTACTAATGAGACAAATTACTTGAAAAATTATTTGTTATTGTCTTCAAAATTTTACAGTTTTTTCATGTTTCGTCCTAAGTATATCTTTTCCAAATTTAAATTTGATATGTTTTTATCACGAGAGAAACGAGACGAGACAAGACAAGACGAGAGAATGGCTCTCTCTCGAGAGAGAAGCGCCTTCTCGTCGAGACGAGAGAACAGTTTTCTCTCGCCCCCACGAGACGAGATGAGAGAGGCCTCTCTCTCGTCTCGTCTCGCGGCATCACTAGAAAAAATTTTTAATTTTTTAGAACAAAATAAACTTATTATTAGAATACAATCGGGCTTTAGGAGCAAACATAACTGTGAATTAGCTATCCAGTGTGTTTTATATGATTGGAAAGATAAATTTGATGAAAACTATCTAACATTTGCAGTTTTTATAGATCTTCAAAGGGCATTCGAGACTGTTGATCAAAACCGTTTGATAAAAACCGTTTGATAAAAAAATTGAAAAGTATGGGTATAGTAGAGCAAGCGTTGGAGTGGTGTGTGGATTATCTAAGCAAAAGGAAACAAAAGTTAAAAGTAAATAACATTTTGTCAGAGGAAATTAACTAAATTAGAGGTGTTGCGCAGGGAAGTATATTGGGTCCCCTGTTGTTTTTTTAGTGTATATCAATGACATTGTTGATTTCAAGGGTCAATGTGACATTCATCTGTTTGCTGATGATGCCTTAATATATTTTTCTTGTAAGAATTCAGATAACTTGGTAAGAGTTGTTAAAGAAACACTGCAACATGTTTATAAATGGTGTTGCAATAATTTGTTGAAAATTAACACAAATAAAACAAAATGTATGCTGATAAGTAGTAACTATAACTATACACAGTTTGTTGATAAACAATATAACATAACAATTGAAGGAAATTCTATGGTTAGTAGAAAAATTCAAATACTTAGGGGTAATGATTGACAAGCAGATGAGATTCATAGATCATGCCAACACTGTTATCAAAACAATTGCATTTAAGGTAAATTTCCTATTTAGAAGTTCATTTGGCTTATCACAGTGTACTAAAAGTATTATATATAATAATACTATAATTCTACCTAACTTTAATTATTGCTCTACAATACTCTTTTTACTAAATAAAATGAGTTGAACCGACTAAAGAAGCTGCAGAATAGGGCTATGCGAATAATATTATCCTGTTCAAAGTTTACTTCCATTAATCTAATGCTTGAAACTTTGATGTGGATGCCAAACAAAAGTCTCTTACTGCAGAATGCGTCAATTTTTATTTATAAAATCAAACACGGGTTACTTCCAATGTATCTAAAAGAGAAGCTTAATTATCACTCTAATGTGCACAATTATCCAACGCGGAACAGAAATAACTTTTATATTAAAACAGTTGTTAAGAGTGCAACACAAAATTCACTATTTTTTAAAGGTCTAAATCAATATAAAGCACTTCTAGAGAAAATGAAATCAGTAACGTCTGTAACTATATTTAAAGTCAAAGTGATAGATTTCTTAATTGATGAATATTTCTCCAGAAACAGTAACAACCTATAGAATTTTAGTTAGTTTTAATTGTATCTAAATTATCTTTGTTTTGACTTATATGCATATGTATATTTTTACTAAATTTATATATTGTGATATTAGCAAACTAGCTACATAAAGGAAATAATAATTAAAAACAGTAGCGGACCTATAACACTACCCTGTGGCACCCCCATATTATTCTCTATAGTATCTGAAACACAATTACTTACCTTAACCTTATGTTTCCTATTTTCCATATAATGACCCAACCAGTCCAGTGCACGACCCCCCAAACCAATAGCTCTTAATTTCATTAATAATCTACTATTAATAGTCTCAATTGCTCTCTGTAAATCTAAAAACACCGCCAGTGTAACCGAATCATTTTCAATTGATAACTTCTAGTCATGTAACACCAACTGTACAGCAGTTTCACAGTTGTGTTTACTATGGAATCCTGATTGCACATTACTTATCAAACTGTTCCCCTCTAAATAATCAATAATTTGAAGATATATTACTTTTTCTATTAGTTTTCCAACAGCACTAATCAAATGTATCGGTCTTAAATGGGTTACTTGGATTCGAAATTATTTTAGCAATCTTAATATCGTCCAGAACTACGCTTGTTTCAATAGAAAAATTTATAATACACACCCCACACAAATTATCGCATCACTAAAATGTTAGCAAAAGTTTGAAGTTATTTTTTTTCTAAACCGTTTGATCGATTTGGATATTCTTCTTTTTGGATGATAGGTTGATTCGTGGAGATTAATAATCTCTATAATTCTGTATTTAAAATTTACTTTTTGAATGAATACTGGGTGTTGCCATAATATAGGGTTTTTGATAGAAAATTTGTAACACCCTGTGGGGTGTACCAGTAATAACAGCGTATTGCAATTAATAGTCGACTTTAGCCTCATCTTTTCATAAAATGTTCCTTTTTGGTTCGTTTTATTATCTCTATTTTTAGAGGAGATTTACAGTTTTTTATCACAGTCTCTTTTTACAGACTCACATATTGGTAGTTTACAAAGGTTTACATGCATATATTGAATAAACTGAAAGGTAGGCTTTGACAAATGAAAAATTATACGTAACGTCATCCAAATTCAAATTGACAGTTTGCTGGTATATAAATTTTTGCGGTACATTTCAACACTTTTCATTGTGATTTCTTACAATACTTACATTTAAACTGTGTACTAAACTGGATTACAATGAACGTTCAACGACACTTATCTGAAGAACAGGCCGTAAAAGTAATTACTCTGATTGAAGATGGACGAAGTCAGAGATACGTTGCTAACGTAATTGGGGTTCAACAAAGTACCATTTCAAGAGTTGTAAGGCGCTATAGAGAAACCGGGCAATATTCTAGGAGAATTACTACAGGTGTAGATGATCGTTTTTTACGAGTAACGGCCTTAAGGACTCGACATTGTACTGCGCGAATGCTTCAACACGACCTGCTAGCAGCTAGAAATGTAAACATATCTTTACAAACTGTCAGGAATCGCCTTCGTGAACATAATTTCCGAGCAATGGTTCCAGCAAGAGGTCCACTTCTTACTAGGGCGCACAGGGTTGCCAGGTTACAATTTGCTAGAGAGCACGTGGAATGGGGTCTTGCAGAATGGTCCAATGTACTATTTTCTGATGAATCCAGATTTTGTCTATATTCCTTAAGGCTGTATGTCACGATACTAAATTAAGTACTAAATTTAGAACTAAATTAATGCATTTTTTAAGTACTAAAAAAATTCACGTTGCAAACAGCAAATTTAGTACTAAATTTAGTGCTAAAAAAAGTCATTAATTAATTAGATCTTTTTCTATTTTCTACTAAATTTAGTACTAAAAGTGCGCCGAAATGTTGCGCAGAAGTTTTTCATAGAAAAAGTTGACACGACGGTATTTTCTGTACCCTTTTATTTTTAATTAGCGACAATTTTACATTATCGCCTTGAATAAAGTTCGCTTGTTTGATTTTGTAGGTTTTATTGTGTTTTTTTCGTGGTTTTTATGCTGTATTTGGTTGTTGTCAAGTCAACTAGTGTCATATTGATAATAAAAACACCATTTACTTGTCTGTTTTACACATAATATTTCATTTCTCTGTTAATTTTACGTATTAATACGTCAATGAGCGTGCGCCTATAGTAAATTTAGTACTAAAAATTGGTATCGTTGCAAACGGAAAAAAAATTTTTTAGTTCTAAATTTAGTACTAAATTAATAACTTAATTTAGTGCTAAATTTAGTACTTAATTTAGTATCGTGACATACAGCCTTTAGACAGACGTATGCCAGTTTATCGAAGACCAGGTGAGCGTTATTCTCAAGTCAACTTTCGTCATACGGAAATTTTTGGCGGCGGGTCGACTATGGTATGGGGATGAATATCCTACCAAGGACGCACAGAGCTAGTGGTAGTTAATCAAGGAACGGTGACGGCCGATCGATATATACGGGATATTCTGGAACCTCATGTGATCCCATATGGCCCTTTCGTTGGTGAGAACTTCATATTCATGCAAGATAATGCACGACCACACACGGCCAGAATAGTCATCGATTATCTAAATGAAGTTAATGTCACTGTAATGAATTGGCCAGCCCGCAGTCCAGACATGAATCCCATAGAACACGTATGGGATCATTTAGGATGGGCAATTCAACAAGATCGTATTCCATGTAGAACACTAGATGAGGTTCAAAATAAATTGGTTATGTTTTGGAACAATATGGATCAAGGCTATATCCACAACCTGTTTGAAGGGATGCCAAGACGAATGCAAGCTGTAATTGCAGCGAGAGGAGGCAACACTCGGTATTGAAAATTATTGTATTTTAAATTAGGCTTTTAAAATTAATTTTGTTTTGTTAAAGATTTAATAAACATTCTTGTGATAGTGTTATGTTTCTTCGCATATTTCCTCTAAAAATAGAGATAATAAAACGAACCAAAAAGGAACATTTTGCGAAAAGATGAGGCTAAAGTCGGCTAGTAGTTGCAATATGCTGTTATTACTGGTACACTCCACAGGGTGTTACAAATTTTCTATCAAAAAACTTATATTATGGCAACACCCAGTATTCATTCAAAAATTAAATTTTATATACAGAATTATAGAGATTATTAATCTTCAGGAATCAACCTATCATCCAAAGAAAAGAACATTCAAATCGATCAAACGGTTCAGATAAAAAAATAATTCAAACTTTTGCAAAATTTTTAGTGATGCGATAATTTTTGTGGGGTGTTTATATAATAAAGGTTGGGATAAACTCTTAAAACATTCTTTTAATAAAATTGTAGATATTTCGTCCGGACTATGTTTATTTTACATTGGAAATAATATTTTTAGTTTAAAATTTACAAAAAGTTAAATTTCACTTAGATAAGGTATAATCGGATAATTATTAATAGAATGTAACTGCTCAGATATTTGTTCAATACTCTTTACATAGTAATAATTTAACAGGATTGGCAGGTACAGGTATTTGTGCACCTAGGTTTTTTAGGTTTTTTTAAACCTAAGAGTCAAAAATCTACAATTTTAGGTTTTTTAAGATAAATATTAAGAATTCACAATTTTACTAATCAACTCTCAGGAGAAAGGGTGCAAAAATAAATGTATATAAAAACATGCAAACATTTCATCACAGGTTATAATTACTTCTTGATATTGATATTAATCATAGTGATAATAATTTTTGACATTTATGAACTATAAACCTTAAAAAGCCATAAAACCTTATGAAACCTAAATAACCTAAAAACCTACTTATACGTAAACTAAATGGGATAGAAACAAGTTACTGAGTAAATTTAAGCGGACAAGAGATCCGGATGATTGGGATGAATATAAGCGAGTAAGAAACTTTATTACAATGATTGTAAGAAATGAAAAGCAGGCATATCTAGAGCAACTAAACAGAATTGGTAATAGTAACTCTTGAGAAATAATAATCCAGCATACCTTAGGAAAAAATTGACATTTAGTTCAAATGTTCATAATCGAAATACTAGAAATACTAGCCTTCTTGTTATATCTAAACATAAAACAACTCTCTAAAGAGATCTTTCACTATATATAATATATCGGGTGTTCAAATTAAAGTGTTACAGCTATATACCACCTTTTATAAAAAACAACGTTTCAGACGAAAGTTTTATAGTTTTGTGGGGAAAAATTTTTGGCTAAAATCGTTTTTTATAGCTAACCATAATATGGCTAACTTTTTTTCGCCCAGCAAAATTTTCAAGTAGCTGTTACTCAAAAAGTAAAAGTCCAATAAAAAAAATATTTTCATCAAAAGTTTCTTATTTTTTTATATACTTTAAGGCCGCAGTATCACTGTATTTTTCATATAAGAAGCAAGGGTTCACCATTTCCGATTGCATTTAAATCCCGCTAAATGTATTAAAATGAATCTTCTACCAGCTTAAATTATAAGGTTTAGAGAATGAAATCTCCTATTTTTTATTTGTCCTGTTTATACACTGAATTTTAAAAAAAATCATAAAAAGTGATTTTAAAACCAGAGGCTAAAAAGTAGGAGATTTCATTCTACATATTTTTCCAAGTATCCCGCCAAAATATTTCTAAATTTTATTGCGTATTTTTCAAATCTAACTGGAAATACGATTAACAAATATTTGATAAATTTATTTGTCAAATTAGAGATTTTCTATGAATTCCTGTAATTGTGTATAGTTCATCTATTTTTAAGAAGATGTCATCGTAAAAACAATGTAGCTACTCTGTTTTAGAGATGGTTTTAATAGGTAAATGATTGTTTAGAGGTACCAATTTTTGAAACAGTGATACAGCTGTATGCCGTCTTTTATTGTTTCGTGATTTTCATATATATTTGTCTCGTTTGGTTCCAAATTATCGATTGATTTTGCCTGTGTATGAACAAGTGTTGACCACGTTGCCAGATTATCGTTTTATACGATAATTTCACAATACTTTCTAGGACCAATTTGATTTTAAAGTGGGTGAAATATACAATTGTGAAATGCAGGAAAGGGAAGGAACTTCATTGCATTCCGGTGTAAATTAAATTCGAATGACCTGGCATCATTGTATGATACGCTCGTAATATTGGCGGTCTTTGCTTTCTTCTTCTGAATGTTATTTTATCTTTCTAAGGAATCTTATTTCTGAGTTAACACGTTGACTGCTATGTGTATGTACCCGTGTGTATGTCCCATTAGTGCGTAATTGTTCAATATTTTAATTTATGTTAAAGACAGGCAAACATGTTTCAAATAAAAGTTATATAGATTTAAAAAAATACATATTTTATAAATATTTTTGGATATATACAGGGTGTTACATTTTGGCTTGGCATATTTTTAAAATAGAACATGTATTTTATTTCAATTTTAGAATGGTTTGGTAATACTGTATTCAACCCTAGAATATTTTAAAAAAATATTACAGGTCTGCCAAGCAATTAAATTTTTATAAAATTAGAGAATGATGCAGACCCCAAATTAAATTATCATAATTTAGGTAGGATTACATTGATTTCAAAATTGTTTAATACACTTATAGCACATATAACGAATAGTAGTGATAGTGCTGGATTCTTTTATAGCGAGTGTTTTGAAACATGTGTCTTAAATATGGTTACTTTTAAGTCAAATTATTCTATTTTTTCAAAGGCAGCATCTGATATAATATTTTAGCATACAATTCCTTATAAATTTGCATATCCAACGATACTAACATGTTAGAGAATAACATATATACAGAGTGTCCCATCAGTGCGTAATTGATCGATAGCTGTTTTATTATTGGAAATAAGAAAAAAATTAATATAAAAGTTGTATGACCATATTTAAAAATTATTCCTATGTATACAGGGTGGTTCATAAACGAGATGTTGACCAAACCTATACATTTTTAAATCAAAACACCCTGCAGGTAGTTATACATATTTGTTTGTTTTCACGTCGTCAAATAATTTTAATTGACTTCATTAATTTGCTATGTTATATACAGGGTGTGTCAACACGCGAGGTTACAAATGTTTAAATTTTTTTCAATGAAATATTATATTAATTGGTGGCATAACATACAAGGTGTTCCATTCTAAAATTGAGAAAATCGTGACCATTTTGACACACCCTATATACAACACAGCAAACGAATAAAATTGAAATTATTGTTCGACGATGTGAAAACAGTCAAATATGTATAACTACCTGCAGGGTGTTTTGCTTTAAAAATGTATATGTTTGGTCAGACAATCGTTTATGGATTACCTTGTATATTTATAAATAATTGTTAAATATGGTCATACAACTTTTATATTAATTTTTTTCGTATTTTCTATTATAAAACTGCTATCGATCAATTACGCACTATATGTGTTATTGACTAACTTATTGGTATCGTTGGATATGTTAATTTATAAGGAATTTTATGCTTAAATAATATACAGGGTGTGGCATTTGAAAAAAATTAAATAAATTTAACTTGGAATTAGCCATATTTAAGACTAGTTTTTCAAAACACACTATAAAATAATCCAGTTCTATTTTCACTATTTGTTAGCTTAGTATCTTATTAGATACTACATTTTAAAAAAAATGAAATTATTTTAAACCTACCTAAATAATGATAATTTAATTTGGGGTCTGAATCATTCTCTAATTTCATAAAAAAATTAATTTATTGGCAACCCTGCAATATTTGTTAATAAAATTCTAGGGTTAAATACAGTATTACTAAAGCATTCTAAAACTGAAGTAAAATACAGGGTTTTTCTACTTAAAAAATATCTTTAAAATACCTATTTTTGAAATTCATATAACTTTTATTTAGAAATTGTTTACGTGTCTACAACACAAATTAAAATATTGAACAATGTAATAATTTAATCCCGCGCCGCGTTTATATATTTTATTCACGCTTCTATTAGATATTGTAGTTTACTTGAGTATTTACTTAAACTACTTTGCTCTTAAAACGTAAAAACAGACTTAAATTTTTAGAAAAACTACTTCGGCTCAGCAGACCCGACCACAACATTTGCTTCGGCAGTCAACGTGTTTTAAATGCTTTTTTATTCATTTGTTGTTTAATTTGTATTTAGTTATTAATATTTCAAAAATGCCTATTTTTCTTATTGATTAATCTAAAATAATAATTGAAAATAGTACTGTAATTCTAAATTGATAAAAAAAAGTACAAATATGAAAACATAAATTACGACTCTACAAATGAAGTAAAATTTTATTATTAATTTCTTTTTTCTTACAAAAACATTAGCTCAGCAATATGTCATAAGTTGCATACACACAGTATGTCTATGTAAGTTGATAGCAAATAGGAAACTTTCTTATTAGGTATTCATTTTACGAAAAAAAGTAATTCTTCATAAAAATGTATGCATGGTCTAACAGAAAATGCAACCACCCGATATCAAATTTTATCAGTCGGTTTTACAAGGTTTGTCAAAAAATATAATTTTGCTCAATATAAAATACCTTTATTTTCGACAAACACTGTATACGACTGATAAAATGTGTTATTAGATGATTGAATTTTAGGTTTTAGACCATGCATAACTTTTTATGTAAAGTAACTTTTTTTCTAAAATTAATAGACCATGCAATTGTTTATGAAAAATAAGTTTTTTTCTTAAAATTCTTAAAAACGTTTTCCGTATGCCGATTCCGCAAACTTACAGATACCTAAATGAGATTAAATTAAATTAAAATGACATTGTTAATGTAAAAATATCATTTTAAACTCCGTTTAACACAACGGTGGAATCGGTCCTAAGTAAATATACCGATGTGTCGAATTTAATCCCAAACTTTTATTTTTATACCTGTTACATCGAAAATATTTGTCAATGTCAAGAACTCGTTTACTTATTATCGCGTAGTAGCTAGGCGTGATGAATTTGTTATTTTATAACAGTTACCGTTTAAAATTAACAAAATTATTACGCCATCTGTTGAACAAAAGAACTATTAAATATGGAATATTGCTCCATCTGCTGAACAAAAGGATTCTTAATTTATGACACATAAATGACATCTATCAAAATTAGTTCATGTTACGAATATTGGGGGTGGTACTGTGGTCTTAAGAATATGTAAAAAAAAATGGGATTCCCATTTAAAAAAACAAAGTCCACCTCGATATGGCCATATTATGGTCAGCTATAAAAAAATAAATTTAGCCAAAATGTTTCCCCCAAAAAACTATAAAACTTTTGTCTAAAACTTTTTTTTCTAAAATGCATATTTTCGGCGGTATTTAACTGTAACACTTTAATTTGAACACCCGGTATATAACTCTTTACCTGATCAATGTAAAATAAATCTCTAGAAATCTTTAAAAATTACTGAAAAAAATTATTTTGTTTTAAAATTTGTGTTTATGTATTGTTAATTTTCTTATTGCAAGTGTCTATATAAAATGTATATTAAATAATTTAAATCTAAATAACAATGTATGTTTGTATTATATGAAATGTTTGTATTTGGTACTAGGTTGAGTGGAACAGCTATGCTGGACTCCGCCGAGGCTTATTAAAATAAAGATGTTTATTATTATTATTATTATTATTATTATTATTATTATTATTATTATTATTATATATTTTTGAATTCTTAGGTTTTTCCATCCTTGAATTTAAAGCATTCGGAAAAGTAAAATCCTGACGATTCTATATAGATACATATTTTTGTACCCTTCAATAAATTATTTTTTCCTTTATCCATATTTATTATTTATACAGATATACAACAATTTAAAAAAAAATGAAACATACCAGAGATTGTAATTCAATATCATCAATAAAATGCCTTTTTTTAATATATTTTTTCTTTTACAAATTATGGTGCAAAGACAATAAAATATTTAATATCACAAACGCATGAAAGGGGAAAAAAGTTTCAATCTTGACAGGAATAAGAAAAAACTCTGGAAACACAAGTTTTGTTATTAATGTAATCTTCATTGTCGATTATCTTCATGAACTTTAGAGTAACTACTTGTCACTCTTTATCAACCCATGCAATAGTACTTACCCCTTTCTTTGTATACATATTTATATTTATTTTATCTGACTATGTATTTCATTATATCAAAATTAAAAAAATAATGTAGTCTAATAAAATAAACAAAGAATATGTATGACTATGGAAAGGTAAATGATGCAGTAGGTTTAATTTAGAGCAACAGGTAGTATCTTCAAAGTTCATGGAAAGGTAATCATAGGTCGAGTCATAGGTACATTTGTCTGTAAATCACAGATAAGCACAAAGGAAGATTACAAGTAAAATCCGTATAACTTCTAGGTTACATTAACTGTAATCCTTGCTTAAGACCAAGTGTAAAAGTCAGGTACAACAAATGAAGAACTTAAATTGATTACATGTAAATTATATATGTCAGTTTCGAGTTTTAGGTTGAAAGTTACAGTTAAATACATGTAAATTGCAGATTAAATTATTTACAGATTACAAGTAGCTAAGTATGTGTTAGGTGTAGTTGGTTACAATTCTTTTAATATTTATAATTAGTTAACTGTGCCCTAAAGATGTTTGTCATAAAGTACACTTGTTTCATTGTGATGTCATTAATCTTTATGACATATATTTAACTATAGTTTTCATTTAATGCTAGTTACAGTTTATTTCCACTATGTAGATTTCAGTTATTACCCAGTGTTACTTTTTACACTTAGTTAACTGTAGATTTTTCTCCCAGAGCAATGAAAAACATTAATTCCCAGGAATACCTGAGAATTCCCAAGAATACCTGAGAATTCTCTAAAAGATGTACACAAGAATTCCCAATGTAATTAACCCTCGGGGGTAGGTACATAATTTATACTTGTTTATTTCATAACATTGTCTATGATCAACTAATACATTTTGGACATTTTTAAATACTTTATTTGTATACCTCATGTTAAGTTTCCATGACATTAAGTTATAATGGTTATAAATTATACTTTACATACTTGACAAATAAAGTAAAGGTCTGTTTAATCAGCCTGATTTAGTTTTAAGCATTACCATAGTCATTAACATACCTACAAGTTAAATTCAATACATTTCAATGTACCTGTTTATACAGAATTACAACTTTAAACATTAATATAGTAAAGATCAGTAAAATCTAACTTAATGCTTAAACTAATGTCGAAACTACAATTGCAAATGTGAATTTAAAGAGGTTAAGCTGTTGTCTTAACTTTCGAACTTTTTCTATATCTTTTTATTAATACTTAGTAACTGTGAGATAGCAGAGCAATTTCAGAAACAGCTACCACATTTTCGGGTTTAAAAATTTAGCCTAGTTCTGCTTTAATAATAATTTAATAAGCACTTACTTTTTTGACAGTGATACTGCTTCCTTTTTATATTTGTAACATTTGAGTCATTTTTTAACGTATTTGATATCCTCTCATTTTCTTCCCTGTCACAGAACTCTGTCAAACTTTCTTGATATTCAGTATTTTCATTTTTCAAAGTCGGTAAATCACAATGGGTAGTCAAAAGTTCAACTTTAGACTGAATATATTCATCGATATCTTCTTTGATATTTCTGATATTCGTAGCTTTAACTTCACTAGTGTTCTCGAGTTCTTTTTTTCCAGACATCGAACTACTGTTAATTTTTGACAGAAAATTCGAACGTTGTTCAATTTCTTCATACTCGATAATTTCTCCTTTAATTTCAAGATTTTGTCCCGGCGTGTTGGTTTCAAATCCATCAAACACGTTGTCATCATCTTCGTCTTTATACATTTGTTCAGGGTTTGTTTTGGAAAATTAAATGAACGATACCAGTTAGCAGTTTTATAATTATTTTGTATTTAAATGTTTCTTTTCTTGTACAAAAAAATATAAGTTATGCACTTTAAAATAGTTTAAAAACAAACAAAAATAGAAAAATAAAATGACAATTGACAGCAAACGTCACGTCGCGCGAATTACCCACATTGCGTTCGGTCTGCCAAGTTCCTTTAACTCCTTTAACACTTTTAACTCCAAACGACCCTTTTAGCGTTCGGTTAAGTCCGATTAGTGACAGTTTAACACGCTTTAATGTCATTTAAAGCGCCCTAAAATTTGTCCCGCTCCAGCCCCTGACTATCCGAACTCGCCTCCAGGGGGGCTATTTTCAAAGTCGAGAGAATTCATTTCTCTCGAGAGAAATGTCATACGTCAACGTAAATCAGTATTTTTAGGGTCCTAAGGGCCAGTGTAAACTCACTGATTGTTTCTCACGGTTTATTTAGAGATAATTAATATCCTCCTAAGAATTTTAATCCTCGAGGCCTTTAAAAACAGCGTTTCCACATTGACGTATGACATTTCTGATGAGAATCTTGAGAGAAATGAGTACTCACACGGTTTGAAAATAGGTCCCCAGGGGGGCTATTTTCAAACTCGAGAGAATTCATTTCTCTCAAGAGAAATGTCATACGTCAACGTAAAACAGTATTTTTAGGGCTCTTAGGGCTGTGTGAACTCACTGATTGTTTCTCTCGGTTTATTTAGAAATAATTAAAATTCTCCTAGGAATTTTAATCCTTGAGGCCTTTAAAAACAGGGTTTCTACATTGACATATGACATTTCTGATGAGAATCTTGAGAGAAATGAGTACTCCCATACTTTGAAAATAGCACCCCAGGGGTGCTATTTTCAAAGTCGAGAGAATTCATTTCTCTCGAGAGAAATGTCATACGTCAACGTAAAACAGTATTTTTAGGGCTCTTAGGGCCAGTGTGAACTCACTGACTGTTTCTCTCGGTTTATTTAGAGATAATTAAAATTCTCCTAAGAATTTTAATCCTCGATTCCTTTAAATACAGCGTTTCCACATTGACGTATGACATTTCTGATGAGAATCTTGAGAGAAATGAGTGCTCACATACTTTGAAAATAGGTCCCCAGGGGGGCTATTTTCAAAGTCGAGAGAATTCATTTCTCTCGAGAGAAATGTCATACGTCAACGTAAATCAGTATTTTTAGGGTCCTAAGGGCCAGTGTAAACTCACTGATTGTTTCTCACGGTTTATTTAGAGTTAATTAATATCCTCCTAAGAATTTTAATCCTCGAGGCCTTTAAAAACAGCGTTTCCACATTGACGTATGACATTTCTGATGAGAATCTTGAGAGAAATGAGTACTCACACGGTTTGAAAATAGGTCCCCTGGAGGCGAGTTCGGATAGTCAGGGGCTGGAGCGGGACAAATTTTAGGGCGCTTTAAATGACATTAAAGCGTGTTAAACTGTCACTAATCGGACTAAACCGAACGCTAAAAGGGTCGATCGGAGTTAAAAGTGTTAAAGGAGTTAAAGGAACTTGGCAGACCGAACGCAATGCACGTTTGAATCAACCTCCGAGCAATTACTAATAGAGGGAGCGTAAAAACGAGTTTGTAGGCGATTGTTGTGTTAGCAACATCTGTGGAGGAAGTGAGGAAGCGGGCACAAAGGGGGAAGGTAAACATCAATAGGTGCCTTTTAATCATCCGCTTCTGCTTCGAAATTGTCGGTTTTCTTGTTTTAATTTGACAAGTTTAAACGACTAAACCGACAATTCCGGAAGCAGAAGCGGATGATTAAAACGCACATATAGATTACTTGAATAGATGGGAAACTCAATGGTAAAATTATGAGTCGATGTGCTGCCATCTATCAAATTGGAGTGGTACTAAAATTCAATATGGCCGCCACGAGCGGGCTTTTTGAAATTTAACTTTGTAGTAGCGCAAAAATGTAATAAAGAAAATCAAATAAAGCAAAAAAATTGGAAAAATATTTGACTAGTTTTAAATCATAAAACAACCATATTGACTGTTTTGTGATTTGAAACTAGTCAAATATTTTGCCAATTTTTATCTTTATTTGATTTAACTTCATTATATTTTTGCATTAATTTCAAACTTGAAATAAAATGCAATTTATTTTATTTTATTTATTACAGTAAATTAACGCCGCATCATATAATTTGTCTATTTAAACATGGAAATACTCAAACAAATATGCATTTACACCATTTAAATAATTAAATATTTATAAAACAAACCTATCAAAAATGTTTTCTGTAACAAAATCAGCATATATAAGTGGTCAAGACCTTTATAAAAAGTTTTGCGACTTGGAGTGGCAAATAAGTTTGAAAAAATTGAGGTTGAAGCATCCATCATCCTTTTTTACTATCGAAGCAAATTTGAGTGTGGATAAAATTTGCCATACGGTTATTGAGTTGACTAGTTAGGTTAAGGAGCATTTCTTCATCCGATAATTGTTTTCTTGATTCATTTATACAGCACTTGTAGTTATCAAATTTTTATTCATCAGGTGTTGTAAAATAAATCTAGATTCTAGATGAATCAAAATTCTATACACCTTCAAATACAACAGTCATTTTATTTTATCTGAGTTTGAAGTTTTGACGAGCTGACAACTGACATGACAGTTCGATACGAGCGCCATCCCGTTAATTGGAGTGGTACTAAATTACCAGCCTCATGTTTTTCCATTTGAGTTACCAGTCCCTGGGGCTCCATTCTCGAGATCATTGGAAAATTTTCCCATGGGAAAATATTCCAATACTTATATTCCCATGGTAATAGGTTATGCAATTCTCGAACGTGTCGGACTAGACATTCCCATGGAAATAGTAGTTTCACGTATGTCTGATATTAAGTTCACGAATATTTCGAAACAACCAATAACATTAAAGATATTTTAAAATTTACTGTTGGCAATATTTGTATTTATTGTGGTTTTTGGGTATCCGATTACCTGCCGAGCCTCCGCGCTGGAGCAGGTGCCGTGCCGAGCAATCGCTATCATGATCGAGGAATAAGTGAAAATATTCGATTACGTATAATAATTAAAACTTGTCGAGTTATTCTTAGTTTTTCTTTTCTCATGTTGAAAAAAGAAAAGGTAGCTTTTGTATGGAACAGCAACGAAAGTTTTGAGAAACTAAGGACCGATCCCACCGTTGTGTTAAACGAAGTTTAAAGTGACATTTTTACATTAGCAATGTCATTTTAATCTCCGTTTAACACAACGGTGGAATCGGCCCTAAGAAATTCTTTCATTAACGAAAATAATAAAATTTTCGAAAAGGTCTTATTAAATTTACTACACTCAATTTGTGTTATTTGCCAGTCCCTTAGCAGCTCTCACAATTTCTAAATGATTTAGGAAAATCAGTTTATACAGTCTCTCAGTGAAAGAGAATTAAAAATAATATACCTACATAAATAAAATAATATCAATCTATAAATACGCCAAAAAAATGTTTTAACTACAATTTCACCAAAAATCCAAGATATCCAATAATCTTTGGTTATGTCTTAGACTTTCGCGTGGTCTTTCGTCAAATTTTCGACTTTAATGCGCAAACTCTAGTACAATTCCCATTGGAAAACACAATTTCCAATGCTCGTAAGCAGGGGAATATTTTCCCATACTTCTCATTGGAAAATATTCCACCGATTATGTCGAGAATACGAAAACTGAATTCCCATGGGAAAATAAAATTTTCCCATGGGAATTCAGTTTTCGTATTCTCGGCATAAGCGGTGGAATATTTTCCAATGAGAAGTATGGGAAAATATTCCCCTGCTTGCGAGCATTGGAAATTGTGTTTTCCAATGGGAATTGTACTAGAGTTTGCGCATTAAAGTCGAAAATTTGACGAAAGACCACGCGAAAGACTAAGACATAACCACAGATTATTGGATATCTTGGATTTTTGGTGAAATTGTAGTTAAAACATGTTTTTTGTGTATTTATAAATTGATATTATTTTATTTATGTGGGTATATTATTTTTACCTCTCTTTCACTAAGAAACTGATTTTCTTAAATTAGTTAGAAATTGTGGGAGCTGCTAAGGGACTGGCAAATAGGTAACACAAATTGAGAAATTTGTAGTAAATTTAATAAGACCATTTCGAAAATTTTATTATTTCCGTTAACGAAAGAATTTCTTATATACATATATAGTTTCTCGAAACTTTCGTTGCTCTTCTATACAAAAGCTACTTTTTCTTTTTTTAATATGTGAAAAGAAAAACTAAAAATAACTCGATAAGTTTTAATTATACATAATCGAATATTTTCACTTGTCCTCGGTCAAGCTAGCGATTGCTCGGCACGGCATCTGCTCCAGCGCAGAGGCTCGGCAGGTAATCGGTTACCCAAAAACCACAACAAATACAAATAATACCAACAGTAAATTTTAAAATATCTTTAATGTTATTGGTTATTTCGAAATATTCGTGAACTTAATATCAGACATACGTGAAACTATTATTTCCATGGGAATGTCTATTCCGACAAGTTCGAGAATTGCATAACCTATTACCATGGGAATATAAGTAGTGGAATCTTTTCCCATGGGAAAATTTTCCAATGAACTCGAGAATCGAGCCCCTGGTAAACATCCTTCTTGTTCAGTGGCGTATCATTTATCTATAAAAACACACATTGTCCAAACGTTTTAATTGTAAAAAATCTAAAAATTTACTAATTTTACTATTTTTAAAATGAATGCCGTCTTATATGTATCTAATGCAGGAAATGAAACAAAATCTCTGCAAAGATCTAATTTTTTCAATTGAAGAATAAAGCCTTAAAATCAATTTTATTATAAATAAATACAGGAGCGACTAGTTTCGGCCTTACAGGAACATCTTCAGGCCTGTAATACAATAATCTTTAATTATTATAATAGGTTGGTCACTTACGAATAACATTAAATAGTATAAACCACAAAAATGAATCCATATTGTAGCGTTACAGCCTTATAAAATTAAAGATGTGAAAATAAAAGAGCAGTGCAAACGTAGCTAAAAATAAGAAAACTGAGTACGAAATCTACAAGAGAAGAGGTGAGTGAGCAATTACGAATGCATTTAAATTGCTCGGGATAACAAATAAAGCTGACAATGTAGTGGTATAGTCCCCGTCTGGATATGTTAAAGAGGATGGCGTTATCTCTGTAAATCTGGAGAATGTAAGGATGGAGGGAAGACGAATCTTGCTGGCTCAGGTGTAGATGGCTAGAAAAAGGAGCGTGCAGATGAAAGCTCCAGTAAATATCGTCACTTTCGTCTAATTTTTTATTCTCACTCACCGTTTTGGCTTTATCTTCGAAATTCATTTTTAAAAGGAAATAAAAGTAATCATTCATACAAGCATATAATAAAACAACATGAATTCATTATATTTAATAAGCTAATAAACGTTTGTTTCAATTAAAAAAACATATTTGTGAATATAAAAAATATATAAATAGATAAGATTAATATCAAAATCAATTTGAAAATACAACAGATAATAAAATGAAATAAATTAATACAAGTACAAATAGAAAGTTAATAACATACCTTCTAAAAGTAACACATTTTAAGTAGATAAATGTTTAATGAGTTTATTCCTGAACATAACTAATCTAACGTTTTCCCCCTTTTTAATATTATGAGGGTTTTTGTAGTTGAAATGAAAATTATAATTTATTTTGGTCCTAATAAAAATTTAAACAGGTTAACAAAGAGTAAAATACATAATAGAACTTCATAATCTTAAATCGTTATCAAAAATTATTAATGGTAAAACTTCAAACAATAGATTCTTAAACAAATTTCTAGTTTTTGTTTTGCAAAAGACTTTTTTGCCTTCTTCGGCTGCCTCTGCCACTTCTCTTTTACTAGTTTCGAGGATAATTTTCCTATGGAAACCAGTAGAACCATCAATTGGTTGGTAACATTTTTATATTTTGGGTCTGGTAAGTCTTGTTAAACTTTTTTCTTAGGAAGCTGTAACCTTATGGAGAATAAAAATTTAATGTTAGATGAAAAGCTCTTAATTGAGAAATATATTTGCAAAGGCCGTTTTAATAATATTTTTAAAAGTTCTTGGAATCGTTGTTAACAGAAACCTGCAAAAAAATATATCATTTTATTCCTAAAGTATAAGATATCACACAATGCACATTCATATAATATCATTGTGCTAGAAAAATACTAGGTAGGTACTGAGACAATTTAAAAAAAGTATTTCGAGAAACTCAACTTCTAATGTCATCATTGTACCTACTTAACTTTTTTATTGCTAAATTATTAATAATGTCATTTTGTGTAGTTCGTTGTGATTTGTATAATAATAATAATAATAATCTTTATTCAGCATTTTTGTTTTTTTGATTACATCATATTTGTAGGTACATTTAAATAATTTTAAATTATTAGAGTAATTGACAGGTACCTTATACATTAAAAGTATTTGCTGCCCATTTATGACCATGTGGTTGCGCATGGGCTGCCGAATTACTAACTTTTTTTTGAAATCATTTTTTTTTTTTTTTTTTTTAATACATTATTATAGCTTGACTTGTATAAGTTCATAAAATCTAATTAAATTAATTAAATAATACATATTAAATTATAAACTTAATAATAACAATATAAAATTAGCTAAAAAACGCATCATTTAAAATACAAAATACATATGAAATATAAATAATAAAGAAATACAAAATAAAAATATCACGTAAAAAGTATACAATTATAACTAAATTATAATATATAAGTTCGAATACTTGTATATTTAATCAATTATTTCTCTTTGCGTTTTTCTATCCGAATTAATAAGAAAGTTTTTGATGAGAGATTTAAAGAGTTCAACGGAATTTATGATTTGTAAATATGCCTTGTACATATCCGGAAGATAATTAAATATTTTTGCACTTAAATAAATATAAAAACGTTGTGCTATTGTTTTATTTACAAGATGGGTACCAACTTTTCCTTTATCCTTGCTTCTTGTATCATAGTTATGGGTAATTTTGTTTAATAATTGTTTATTTTTGTAGATTAGTATTATAACTGAGTATATGTATAATTGTCGTATATCCATTATTTTTACTTCCTCGAACAATGCATCTGTTGAGTATCTAACTTTTTTGTTGTGTATTATTTTTAGAATTCTCTTTTGTAATATTTCAAGTTTGGATATGTGATTTTTGGTTGTAGCAGTATAATATATATTATAAAAACCTATCGTCAATGTTAATGTGCCAAGTTTTTTTAATAATTATGTCCTTGTTATAGTAAAAACACATTTTTAAAGTTTTCTGGATTTCTGCTTTAAATTATCGTACAGTTGAACTGACTAATTGTGTGTTTAAGTAAAGGTATATCTCTTTTTTGTTATAACAGTCTTTGTATATCGTTCTAACTTTTTAGATAATCAGAGAAAACAGTAAGACATCTTAATATATTCTATTTCACCAACAAAAATGTAAAATAGTTAATCTCACATCAAACGAAAAAAGTCATTTTAGGATGTCCTAATAGGTTTTAACTTAAAAACTAAATAAAATATATATATTGCAACTGTCTTTAAATAAATGAATGTTTTTATACCTGACTATAGCACCAGACAAACATTTTTTTAGATCATAATGATCTGCATAACTCAAAATAGTCAAAATCCACATTATTTAAGTTGTTCTAGTATTGTTTTAGCATAACGATGTAAACTCCAATAATAAATATTCAATGTTTTTTGGGACGTTTTTAAGGAAATTAATAAAACATGAATAATGTGATATTCTTGTTTAGTTTTGTACTATATAATATAGTTCATTAGGTAGTGATTTAGAAGCAAATTATGTTCTATTTATAGAATAAAAAATCACTCATAATATCTAAATATTTATACCTATTTATATTTTGGACAGGAAGACTATTTTATGTTTTTTGCTCTGAATAGTTTTCTTAAGAATTTTAAAACCTTCCTTAGCTCTTTTGGGATATTCATATCTTAAAAATTCATTTTGTTTAAACCTAAAACAAATTAAGTACAAAAAATTTAAACAATACACAAAATTAGTCTATTAGATTAGTTAAAAAAAAGTGTCAACAAAAAAATGGCTTTGCCTTTTTCCTTAAACATTCTTTTTTAAAGAAACTTAAGTTTCTCTACTTACTTGCTGTTTTAGTATTTTAGTAGCAGATGAATATAGTATAGAAGTAGTGACAGGATTGATTATTATACTTCTTTCGTCGAAATTGCATTTTTCTTTAATATTTTCCTCCCGAGGTCTGTAATAAAAATGTGCATTAGCATAAAAAGTTATTCAGGTGGTCACTTGTTGAATTCCTATATTTTGGAACCATGTATTTCTTTCTCATATCAAGAAAAGGAAACCTAAAAAAAATAACAATAAACTTTACAAAGACGTGATATTAAAATAATAATAATAAGTAATTAACCTTTACTATAATCATTATGAGACGGATGAAGACGAATTTAGCTGGAGTTTACTTGCTCTTAATTTTAATTTTTCAATAAGAAAATAAGAAAGTTTAATTGCAAATTAAAGGTGATTGCCTAATGCACCGCCTCTGATAATTAGGTTGTCTCTGTACTTACTTATGATATTATCTTGAAGAAGCATTTTCAGCAGGCCTTTTACACATAAAGCATGTTTTCACCATATTATTAGAGATAATAAATCTTAAATATACATTTACAAACATTACAACGTTATAAATAATAATATTTTCAGTAAAATACAAATAAGAAATTGACATGTGTCAGAACTGGCGCTGTCAAACTTGGCAACGCTGATTAAATAAGCCAATTACAGAAGAGGTATTTTCCCCCTCGGGGGGAGTAGATGTTGCTAACAAAATTTAGCGCGGGGAAGGGGGGAAGACTCCCTCTAGTAGTAATCAGAGGGGGGAAACTGGTATGCGCAGGCCTGGGATAGAGCAAAAATCAACCAGGTCCGCGTGGCGCTGCAGTCGGGTGGTGGGGTAGGTGGTGGGAGTGTAAAGGACAGGTGAATATTGATTTTTGTGGGGGGTGTCATGGCGTCTTGGCTTAAACCAAACGTGAACTTTGTTTATTTATATTGGTGACTGTTGTATTCAGTTGTTTTCATTTCCAATTTTCTTAATTGATTTAGTTGACCACTGTTAATAAGCTTGTTTTTCCATTATAAATTTGTGCTTTTTGAGCTGTTATCTTGTGCTTTTTTCGCTGTTATTTTGTGCTTTTTTATAAAGATGCGTAATTATAGAAAATGTTGTGTACCGAATTGCCTTGATGTGGACAACAAGATGCATCGTCTGCCCCACCCTACGAATTCACCCGATTTATTTGATATTTGTGCACTTGCTGTTCGTTGTCCAAGATTTAATAATAAAACAAGACTACAAATTTATTCCACCTTTGTAGAAAGTCATAAACATTTTGAAGAGAAGTATAAAGTAGTTGGCTCTCGTCGAGGTCTAACACCTGAAGCATTTCCAACGCTATTCCTACCAGCAGTTCCTGAAAGAGTAGCGGATGGACTTTCCTCAAATAACGTAGAAATTGAATATGTTGATCAAACACCTACTTCAAGTAAAGGTTCGAAGAAGAAGCAGACTAATAATATATGTTGGACTTCTTTTCGAGAAGGAAAGTTAGTACTCTACTAATTTATTTTATACTTATTGCTGTGTTTGAGAATCCACATCAGATGCATTTTCTCATGCGTTTTTTTATCCACATACCTACATATAAATCGTTTATTTAGTCAAAAAAACTATTTTTTACATGTCAATACATCTTCACGTTTAAAATATAAAAAATACATAAATATAGAATCAACATACATTTAAAATGCAATAAAAAATACATAAGATTACAGTACACTTACATGTCAACTATACAAAAC